>FIZR01016683.1:0-20501 GCA_900060175.1 Ferrisia virgata
GGGGGGGGGGGGTATCAACAAAATCCGTTTTGGGGACTTAGAAGACCATTAAGACGATTTTTAGCCATGTCAGATATTTATTATGTATTTATCTTTTTTTTTTTCACCGAATACGTAAATCATTTACTCTACTTGATACTGACCAAAATTGCTTCAATTTGGTCAATCGGCTGAGTTTGGCGGTGGATTAGATATAAATGAGTAGGGATGACCTTGAATCTAAATTCAGTTTTGCCCCATTTTGGGGAAGGGAATGCTGAGAGGTCAAAAACTCAAAACAGCCCTTTTTATGGATCAATTGGTAGAGAACCCTAAATCAATTAAGAGGGAAGATATGAGATTCCCCCGTTTGATCCTGAAGAAGGGCTGTTCCTCTCCTATTGACCCACTAAATTGAGCTAGGAAGTTGAAATTTGGTATGTACATTCAGTTAGAGCCTTGAATGTGCCTTTTCGGTGTTCCGACTTTTCTGCTCCATTGCACCTCATCACAGCCTTAAGTATGTGAGTTTTTTGGTCAATTTTTCTAATTTTTGAGTTTTTTGAGTTTGTTCCTCACATAACTCCCCTTCCATCTGGGCCAGGAACCTTAAATTAAGTATGTACATTTAGTAGGGTCCTAGATGTGCCTTTTGGAAGTCTCGATTTTTCAGTCCCATTGCACCCCTTCACAACCCTAAATATGTGGTTTTTTTGGTCGATTTTTCTAATTTTTAGAGTTTGTTCCTAGCATAACTTCCCTCCAATTTGGGCTAAGAAGTTGAAATTAGCCATGTCCCGTTTGTAGAGACCTTTGATGTGCCTTTTGGGCTGTTTCGACTTTTTAGCTCCATTGAACAATTCCAACCCGCAAAGCTGATTAGAAAAAAAGCATCCCCTTCGCGATACTTTTTTTTAACTCTCAAAATTCCGAAAAAGATACCTCGAATCACCCTAATGCTCGCGTTTGCATAAATAAAATTTAAAAAAAAAAAAAATGAAAAATGAAAAATAGCAAATTTTTTTTCATTTATTCGCAGAATGAAATTAAGATATGCAGATGAGAATCATCTTTCGATTTTTACGTCGCTCTTTTATATCTTGCCCTTCTCTTCGCTGATGATTATTTTTCTCGGTTCACTTCGATGGTGAAATTAGTAAGTAAACTAGGTGTACTAAGATAACCTGTCCAGGAGTAGAGAAATTACGACCGGCACATTCTTCGGTAAAGTTTTTATTAATTGAAGTCATTTAAAAATTATTTAAACGAAGCCAAATGCCGTTTCCTTATCTGGAAAACGACGCCGAATAACGCGCGTGAAAAGTTTTTATAAAGTTTTTACTGTCATGAAAATGTCGTCCACGACGAGCTCATCGTACTATATTGCACGCTATTTACTTATCGCCCCTTCCTTCGACGCTTCTACCATTCATCGCGACGCTGTCTTTTTGTCCATCGGTACACTCGGCTAATTCAACTTTTATTGTACGTAGTTTTAACTCTGTCGGTATTTTCTCAAATCATAGTAGGTAGTAACCTCGGTTACCTCGTCTGTATTCGGTATCTCGTTTTTTTTTATTTCTTTTTTAATATTCTCATTTTCTTCACTTTCCAGTTTCCTTAAACATCTCATTTCTCCTCTTCAGCCGTACTCGCGGTCTTATTTTTTCGTATTTCGTATTTTTAGATATTTTTATTGCGACTGGGTGATTCGAGATGTTGAGATGTTGAAGTGTTTTTTTTTTCAACTTTCGTTTTCGTTTTGTATACTTGAAGCAGAAAGGTATCTTATTTTGAATTTAATTTTCGATAATGTTCTTGGTTACCACCAATATTGATAGAATCAGAAGCTTTATTTTTGCAAGAAGGAATGTAATAGACCGACGTATAATGTAGAGCAAGTTTTTGTAGATTATACCATTATTACAAGGCTATAATTTGTATACAAATTATCATTTTTGAAATGAAATATATATTTGTACGTTATCTCGTACTAATTGTAAAATATGTATTCAAATTTAAATGAAAAAAAAAAATTGCATTTTACCAAAAATCTGGAATGTACCTATTTTGGTGATCAAATTTTGCAGAATGTAGATACTTATCTGATTTTTTTCACGAAAACTTACTGAACAATAAAGTTTTTTTTTTTTTTTTTTCGTTCGAACGTTTCTTCATAAATTATATACGTACCTAGGTACCTACGTATATTATTTAGTATGCTTATCTTATTAAATGGAATGGCTCTACTCGCTGCTTGGCCATCCATCGTACAGAATTTCGAGCTAACGTTAAATAATTTTCTTTTTTACGAACCATATATTTTCATTGAAACGGTTGGCCAAGCTGCACTCCACGTTAAAGCAACGAACGAAGGGTAGCAATCGGTATGGCCGGATGGTGGGTGGAAAAATTGGAAGAAAAGTACAGAATGTATAACTTTTTTTCCAAAAAAAAAAAAAAGAAGCTAGCGCGAGCTCGAGCTTGTGCTCGTCTTCTTCGTCCTGGTAGCGTATAATTTATCTGCGTGTTATACGTATATAAGTATACTTAGTCGTATCTTCATCTTTCTTCCTTACGTTGCCTTTTCTCCGTCTCCTAGAAGTTAATCGGCCTACGACTTGACAGCGATCTTAGCCATTTTCGAGAACTTTTTCCAAATTCGCCTTATTATTTTTCCCTCCATTGCCTTCGCTCAGTTAGTATCTCGTACGTACTCGTATAATAATTTTATTAGGACTACGTTGGCGTTGTTTCGTGTTAATCTTAGCGTAGCTTACCATTCATTCTACTTCTCCTGTATTTCTCAGCCCTTCACGTTTTGCACCTTCCTCACGGCTTTTGTATAAGACGAATTTATTAAAGAAATGTTTTCTCCTTTTTGTATTTTTACACAAGTTGAGCGTACTTTGAGTTGGTTTCTTTTCTTTTTTAAATTCATATGGCGCGTTTATTTACGATGTGTTTTTTGCAATATGCACGCGAGAAGTGGAGCAGTATTTAAACGTAACCGATCGAATCGTTTAGCGGTTGAATTATAATTGAGTAACGCGTTGTCATTGGTTTGGAGCTGGTGTGTATGTGTATCCTCCTTGTTTATGAGTAAATTTTTCAAAATACGGATGAATGGGAATGTGTTTTTGTGTGGCGCAGAAAACAAGGATTGCATGGATTTTTTGATAACGTCTGAGAAATTTACTGTCGACTGGTCACAAATAAATGCCAAAGCGAAGGGAGGGTAACAATTCTGAAGTAAATGTTGCGAAGATATTTCAACTGTTTTAAGTTCACAGATCTTGAAAATCGATTTGAGGTGATGGAAACCTTATTTGTGTAGACCACAAGGAGCATCTCAACCTCCGAACAGCCTCCACTCCCGGAGACTTTTTTCTAGTTTTTGGTGGATTCGTCCGGATCCTTTCACAGTGAAGATCGAATTTAAGGAGTAACGTTTTCACTTCAGAGTTATGACCTCGTGTTTTTGGTCTAATTTTCTGTGACATTGTTGTGGTTATTATGATCTATAGATCTGCTGCATAATATAGCTGGAGAAGGGTTGAATCAACAAAATCCGTTTTGGGTCCTGTAGAAGTACATTAAAACCGTTTTTAGCCACGTCAGATATTTATTTTTTCATTCTAATCCCCTCCTCTCCTCCTCATTTTCCCAAAACCAAAAATAATTCATTCAGTTAAATGATAACCAAAATCGCTTCAATTTGAGAAGTAGGCTTAGATCGATGACGGACTTGATAATGTATTCGTAGGATGGAGATAATTGAGGGTCAAAATGTGGTAGGGGTCAAATTTGGGAAAGAGAGTGCTGAAGGGCAAAAATCAAAAAAAATTTTAGTTTTCGAACTAGTCGATAAAAAAACAAAATTTGTGTAACAAGCCCAAAAAAATCAGTCTCCTACGTCGACGAGGTGGAGCGTTATTAGGAGGTTTAGCTTTGTTTGATGTCGAAAAAAGTCAATAATTCTACGCCCATATTCCTTTTAAATTCAGCTAGAAGGTTGAAGTTTGTGTTTTTAGGCGTTCAGACTTTACAAACGCATTGTACACTAAGTTGGGTCGAATTTTCTCTTTTTTTTTTGGAAATCTGCAAACGGCGGGGTCACAATAATTGCGAAATGATCTCAAAATGATGTGGCAAAAATTTTAGTTCTCCAGCTCAATTTTTTAAACTTGCAAAGCTGAATTAAAGTTCAAAAAATTTCAAAAAATTGTGTAAAAAATTTCTTGAAAATTTTTTCCAACAATGGAATTTGGAATTATTATACATATTTGAACTCAAAATGATCATTGTTGAAAAATTTTTGCCCTTTCCTCTTTTTAGGGGGGTATCGTTTGTTGCGTTTTTTCTCGATTTTCTGGAAAACCACAAGGAAGTTATTTTTTTTGACAAACGCCCCTCTGAACTGAATTTTGAAAATTAATTTCAGATGATCAAGCGCAATATTTCAATTTTATCGCCGGTAGACGATTTTTTAAGGTCATTCAAATAAAAAAGTATTTTATTTAATCGAGGAAACGATTTTTAAAAAAAAATTTCATTACTTGGCACGCATTTCATTTAATTCAGACTTTCGGAATCAATTCTTCATTTTTTTATTTTTTTTTTGAACAATTTTTATTTTTGTGTACTGGCATACTAATTAAGAACCCCTGAAAAGAGCAAGATTGAGAAAAACATGCTCGGCTTATTTTACCAAGAATATACCAGAAAAAATTGTTTAATGATGGGAAAAAATTCTTGAAAAAACACGAAAAACCCATTTTATAAGCACACCTGAAAAATCGTCAATGGCTAAAATTAATATCTTAAATCCATTTCAAGGGGGCGGGGCGTAAGAGGAGAAAAATCGCAAAAAGTAAGATTTTTCAACCACCCCCGAAAAAAAGGGAAATGGCAAAAATTTCTCAACAACGGCCATTTTGAGTTCAAATATGTAGGTATAATAATTCCTTTTCTAAAAAAAAATTTTCAAAAAAATTTTTTATTCGATTGTTTGAAAATTTTTGAACTTTAAGTGAGTTTTGCAAATTCAAAAAATTGAGTTCGCGAGCTCAAATTTTTACGTCATTCTTTTGATGCTATTTCCCAACGATTGTGACCCCATTGTTTTTCGATTTCCAAACAAAGTAAATTTTGGCCCATCTTACGTATTGCAAACGGGTTATCATAGCTGTAAAAAAGTACTTCGTTTCACGAGATTTTTGTCGTGTTTCGAGTTTGTTCCACATCTGTCTCGTCTTCAAATTGCGCTACGAATATTTTAAGAAATTTAAAATGAGTCGACAAATCTTTGTAATATGTAATCTTGAGAATCGAGAAGTTATATTATTCGAGATAATATCTTGAAATCAAATCGAGAGGGGAAACGTGTGTTTTAAAGGAAGAATTAGTCACTGTTGTAGACAATCCAACGAAAAAACCAGTTGTCGAAGAAGCTATCTTTTTCCTCTGTAACGAGACGGTTTTACTCGTCAGTTATTTTACATTTTTGGTGAAAACGTGTAAGGCTAAAATTTATTTATATTTTTTATACTTTCCAAGGAGCAATGATTTAATTTGGTCGAGCGTTTTTTTGGCGTTAAAAAGCCAAACTGTGCGAAGAGTTGAGATGTGGAAAATGGCATTCAAATGATGGTGGTTTTCTAGGGTTTTGTTTTTTTTTCTCCGCGTTTTTTTTTTCCTCCTCGTTTTTTCTCATTTTTCAGTGGGAGGAGAATGGAAAAAACATCGTCTCGAATACTTCGTGTGTTAATATTCGACGAGAAATATCACGTACCTTAAGTACATTTCAGCGTCTCTAATCAGCTATAAAATTTTTAAAAAGTTTTCAAACAGTCATTTTTTTTCTCCTTTTTTCTTCTTCTCCGGACGAGTTTTTCTTTGGCAAGTTTTTAAATATTTTCGCTCGTTACGAGGGAAGTTTTTTTTTTTTTTTTGAAGTTTTCGGAAACAGTTCTGGAAGGGGTTTGGATCGATTGGGTTTTGAAAAAAAAAAAAAAAAAAAAAAAAAAAAAAACGAGTTGCTAATGTGAGATGTGTGTAGAGCAACCTATTATAGACTTTTGGTGTGGTACACTTTGGAAAATGATGATTTCCGAAAGTACTTCTATAAGAAGTTGTCATTTGTAAGGAAGTTATTCCGTGCTAGGTTTCCAACCATTTTAATGCGATAATGTGTTGTCGTGGATGGAGAATTTGTCGTCATTCGTAGGAAGTTATAATGTTATTTTTTTTTTAGAAAAAGCAGACTGAGAAGGGGGTATTTAGATTGATCGATCCAGCGACAACGGTTCAAACGATACGTCGTTAATTTATATAACTCAACATTCGTTATCACTCTATACTGATTTCATCGATACCTTCTCTGATTCGCGTTTAAACGCCTCCTCCTCCTCCTCCCCTCCCCCCGTTGGAATTATTATGTTAATTTTTATAAAAATCCTCGTTCGAGGCTTCATCGCCGAAACAATGAGGTAAGTATTGGAAATTTAGAAAAAAATTACTGTCGCGTAGTGTATTAGACCTACTTTCGTGTAGTGAAGTCTGTACAGACTTAAGTGTACGTATGTGTAGGTAGGCCCCTACGTATTTGGAAACAACAGTTCGCTTGTACATGTATTTTATCATTGTCAGAGACGACGCGACGGCGAGAGCCTTTCTCTACGCTACTGTTTCCGCGTTTATTCGTTCGCGTATTATATGTATCGTAAAAAATTACTCGTTCAATCAATCATTCGGTATTCGAAAAATTTTTCATAAACCGATTCGCAGCCCGTCGAGTCCCCGTCTCGCGTCGCGTAGCCTCGTTTCGCAGCGTCGAATTTATCCAATGCGATGCAATGAGCAAAGACATCTGTTTAAATACAAAATTAATGTATCTTTTTTAGCCTAAAAGGAGGATGTGGATGAACGACAATGCGAAAGAGATGGAAGATTGATGCCGTTTATTATCGATGTACCAGTTGGTGTTATTGTGGAATGTAGTTAGAGGCTTTGTACTGGTAGGCTGGGTAGGTTGGTGGGTATTTGGTACCCAATCTGATACGTTTAGGCTGGAATTTTACGTACTGTAGTAGCTCGTGCTCTCGTATATAGCAGAAATGTTAATATACGTTTGTTTGAGGGATGAGGGATTTTTGAAAAGCTCATCTGGGCGCTGTTTACGAATAAAATTAATTTTAAACTGCCTCGACTCTAAAGTTGTCATTATTTAATAACTACGCGTCGTTTTATACGTTTATATCTACCTGAGTCGTGTATTGTATTATAATATACTTCTTGAAGACTGAAAAATGTTCATTTTTAAATCCGATTTGTTGTGTAATTTGGCATAAGTGTACATTGTACAGGTACTTAGGTAAGAGTGTACGCTGTTTTACATGTGATTTTTTACAGTCAAGTACAGTTTTTGCATCGATTTGCAGTTCTAAAAAGGGGTAAGGTTTCACGCCAACAGTTCGTAAAAAAAATTACCTAAAAGTTGTGATTCGAAGCGTAAAGAGCATAATAGCCAATTAGAAGGGGTAAATCAAACTTTGGCTGAGATTTTCAAACTATTTATGGAAATTGGTCTGTACGGTATGAAAACTCGCAGGTAAAAATTTTGGATCCCCTACCTCACCCCCTACTCTGCGATATCGCCTTTAATGTGTTCGAAATACGAATTTAGCTAATCAACTTTTATATTCTGTAATTCTTAGCCAATTTTTTTCAAATTTTGCAGGGATGATCGTGGAAATTTTTTCGATTACATTTTCATCACGAAACACGCATTTCTAAACTTCAAAATCGAATATCTACATGCTGTTTCAAGACCTGGAACATTTTTTCCTTCGAAATATGCTCTATTGAACTTATTTGCGTTCGATTGTGGCCATCTTTACTTATATTTATTCACTTTTATGGGTTTTGGTTATTTTTTCTTCGGAAACATCGTTGTACGATTGCAAAATTCAAAGCATTCGCAAAAAAAAACCTAACCATAAATTCGTGTTCGGCGGGTCAAATTATCCCAATCTGGACACCATTTGCGTTAATTTTACTCAAATTTTTGAAAAGTAATTTTTGCCTTAATTTTTGAGAAAACCTGCTAGTGATATGACTTTTTCTATAAAATCAAATGAAAAATGAAAAAATTTAAATTTCAAGAAAAATTATCGTATGAAGTGTCCAGATCAGGGTAACTTGACTCGCTGAACACGTATTTGAGGTTAATTTTTTTGCGAATACAGAAAAAAATTCTAAAATAAATATATGTGGTAATAGATGTGCACTAACTACGTAATATATATATTTTTTCCGTTGTTCCAGATCTGAAACGTTATGTAAATATTCGGTTTTAAAATTTAGAAATGCGCTTTTCGTTATGAAAAGACGATCGAAAAAATTTGAAAAAATTCGGCCAAGAATTGAAGAATGTAAAAATTTATAAACTAAACTCGTATTTCGAACACATTTTGCACAGTATCGAGAGGTAGGGGGCTAAAATTTGTACCAGCGAGTTTTCAAACCATAGGGACCAACTTCCACTAGATGGTTTGAAAATTCCAACAAGGGGCCTATGAGTATCATTCGTATGTTTTTAACCGGATCATCTATATCATATTGTCAAAGAAAACGCTTGCCTGAGAGACGGGGATGGGGAGTATCAACGTAATTCGTTTTGACAGTCCTTAAAGACTACTTAAAACCATTTTTGTCCGTGCAAAATGTTTATTAACATCGAAAAATGTTTAATAGCGCATTCTGGAAAAATCGTCAATAGTTGACCATCATCATTAGATATCATTAGGAGACCGTCAGAATGCAGTGGACTTGTTTTACGAAGGATTGATTTTATGATTTAAAGTTGAAATGTTGAGGAAAATTAGAGATGTTTTAAGTTGGCTCATTAAAACAGTGGATCTTGACTTCGAATCGATTTTATGATTTTGATTTGAAATGTCGTTATCCGTTGACCCGCTAACAGTTGACCTTGGCTCTGGATTGATTTTAAGATATCAAGTTGAAAAGTCGAGGAGAATTAGTTGATCTTGACGCCGATTTATTTTTAATAATTTCAAGTTAAATTGTGGAGGAAAATTAGAGATGTTTAAAGTTGACCCATAAAATGTTGACTTTGAATTGATTTTATGATTTTGAGTTGAAGTGGCGTCATTTGTTGAGCCGTCAACAGTTGAGCTTGACCCTGAATTGACTTTAAGATGTAAATATAATTGAAATATTGCCCTTCATCATCCAGGCTTATGCCACATCGAAACATTCGATGGAAACACAGACGAAACACCACCATGCTTAAAAGAAAGTTTTGAACGAAAAACATTAAAAAAACTAAATAAGATTTGCGCGTACGCATGTCTGCAAAAACATGACAAACCCATCGTCAAAAAAACTGATCATGACACCTGCATATTAGCAAACTTAAATACAGACCTGAAATTCAAAGATTACGAAAAAAACACAACCAGAACAAAAAAAATTACAACAGAAACAGGAGCTCTGAAAATTGAAATATTATGCTGTACTGAAATCAGAGATGCAAAATCTGAAAAAATTCTAATGCCAAAAATATTCCCATGTAAAATGGAAGAAAATGAACCAGACGAAGTTATACTCCTACTGCAATGGACAAATATAGACACAATTTCAACCTCAAAACATGGCGTTAGAAACCACAAAATTTAACGACATAAGAAAAATTTTCAGCAAAAATTGGAAAGAAACAACACCCAACTTCATCATAAAGACGCCAACAAAAATACTAGAAGAAAAATTACGCCTAACCGAACTGAGGAAAAGACCAAAAACCCTATTCGAAAACAAATTCTGGGGAAAAATTATCCAAATGATATGTCTAAGGACCTTGATAATAATCACGATTATAAATCTAACCGCCATCGTAACATTATACATCAAAATAACCTACAAGAAAAGGTCAAAATCACAAATATCTATCCCTAAGCCACGAATGACACAAATACCAGATCGTGAGATCGTAAAAATTACAAACTAGTGTAAGAAAAAATACACTTATTATAAACGTTATCTACCAATAAAGAATTAAAATATTAATAGATATACATATTTATACAAATATAACATAATATTGTAAAAAAAAAAAAAAAAACAGAGACTCAGAGAAAAAAAAAGAGAAAAAAGGAAGCGCGAGGACCCGTCCAAACTCAGAGGGGACGAGAAGTTGTAACGACCAAAATATACCATAGTCTTCAAATAGGTCAGATACTTAGAAAAATAATGGTATCACCTATTCGGACAGGCAATCATATTGGAAAACAATAACCAAAATCATGCCTCCTTATTTGGGAAATTATTTAGCTATAAAATCGCCAAATAATGACCAAGACTGTTAGTTACAATTCGACCAGTTCCTCGGTAAAATACCCCCGCTTCTGTCCCTTCGAGTCTCCATGTTTCGCTTGCCACGTATAAATATTCTTAGCCCTGATTTTTATCACAGTTGATGTTTCGGTGTACTGTAATAAATTCGATTTTTTCGTCTTCTGACGAAAACCCGAGTGTTATTTATTTTCTGGATCTCCCAGAGGACCAGCTCTCGTATTGAGCTGTATTGGTACTGGACTCAGTCGAGGCAAGATCACCAGACGGGGTCAAAAAAATATGGTTTTTCGTAATTTTTCAGAAAATTATGAAAAAACACAAAAAGTAGCATTTTTTAAAAACTCCTAAAAAAGAGAGAAATGGTGAAAATTTGTCAAAAATAATAATTTTAAGTTTAAATGCGTGTAATAATTTCATTTTTGGAAAAAATTTTCAAAAAAATTTATTAATTTTTTGAAAATTTTTGAAAATTAGCAAACTTTTAGTCAGGTTGGAAAGCTGAAATTTTTACCTCATCACTTTAGGGTCATTGTGAAACAGTTATGACTCCGCCGTTGGCAGATTTCCAAATAAAGAAAAACTCACCCCACCCTCACGCATAACCTCTTCGAAATTGAGCTAGGAAGTTGAAACAGCATACAGAGTTAGTAGGCCCTCAATATGAGACATGGTTTCAATTTTTCAGTTTCATTGCATCTCCCTTACAGCTTTACAGCTCCCAAAGAATGGGTGTTGTTTTTTTTGCTGTTTCAAGGTTATTTTACGCATATCTCACCCCCTCCCCCATTGAGTTGAAAGGTTGTAGAATTTGGATTTAGTAGGAGTTATAGCTGTGCTTCTTAAAAAGTCTTTACTATTCAGTCGTGCTCATCTTTGATTATAAAAATTTATGTAATTCCAAAATTAAAAAAAAAAAAAAGACTGAAAAAGCAACACACTATGATGCTTTTTTGAAATAACTTTTCAGCTCATAACTTTCTTCTCTAATCAAGTGAATGATTTGTATGAAGTTTTTTTTTGGCTGTCTTCAATTTTGAGTTACATCAGCTACTGCTCAGATGTTGATGGTGGAATTTTGGAGAGTGAATAATTTTGTCATTTTTGACAAAGCTTTATTCCAACACAGCTAAATTATTTCAAGTGCTTCTTCTGAATTTGCTTGGGACAGGCGTTTTATTACCAATATTTCGATGCTTTTTGCACAAAGTGAAAGTGGAAAAAAAGCAAGTGAATTTCGAATGAATGTTTTTTTTTTCGTTGAGAAATAAAAAATTTTCTATTTAACTATGTGTTATAAGCAGTAGGTAAAGAACTGCCTAGAAAGGTAAGTATGCGCATCCTCTCATCTATGTACGTTTGCTTCGAGAGAGAAAAAAATAAAAAATGTGGAGGAAAATGAAGTTTTACTATACATTAAGGGTAAAATAAGGAATAATGATTTAGACGGTGGGCAGTAGGGGAATTGACGTTGGAATGCGATACAGTGATACACATGTGAAAAAAGCCTGTCGCGACGTCCGCCATCGTCGTCTGCTATGTCCTAGGGTCAACACTGCGCCACCAGTCTCCTCCCGCGTTGGCTATATTCTCGGTACTATGGTGCTATTTATAGGCCCCTTACGTTGGTGTAGCCTTTATACTGGTAATAAATTGCCTTATGCACGTTCAGAAGCGTATTCGTACGATTTTCCGGGACTGTTGTCTACTTGCTGGTTTTGCGAGTGATTGATTATTTTTCAGACGACTAAATCCATCACACGCGTAATACTGGCTAGCTGGCTGCTTGTTTGTTGCTTTGCCACGCTTAATATGTGTTTCTTCAGCGACGTGTATGTGGGGTATACTGCATGTACATACTATATGGAGTGCGGTTGTGAATGTTCCTAAGGCGATTGCAATGCCTTTAGTCGTGGCAGTTCATGGTTCAACGTTATGGTAATCGAGACGTGTACCCGTATATGTGAAATATGTACTCGCAGCTACAGAATTTCAGTTTGATCGTACCATCTCGTAGATAGTGTCGATAATTTCTACGTATACGCTGAGTATGGATAATTTTCAACTTACGTTAATCTAACCAATTATTTTCTGATTTTTAACATCGACCCGAGAAAAATGAAATTAAATTGAACGTTGAAATTCAACTACAAACGAAGAAATTGATGACAGGAATCAGAGAGAAAGGTATATCTAGAAGGACTGAACCTATTCCATTTTTTTTTAAAACCATACAACTTCTTACTACGGTTTCTTTCTTCAATACACTGCTTCAACAAAAATAGATTCTTTTATCGTCGCTATCGTCATATTCGTATATAGAGACCCGAACAAAATAGCTATTACATATAGCGCTTGCGAGATAAAAGAATAAAAAATTTAATTTGTTTCTCATATCTAGTATACGCGTATATGTAGTTTCGAACGGAGTCCAATTTTGTACAGTTTCATCGAATAGATTTTCGCATTTTCGCCAAACCAGCGCAGCCGAGTAAATTAGATAATGATAAATTAAGTTTAATACACTACAACGATGACCATATAATTTAACGAAACAATCGTCAGAGAAAAAGAAAAGGAAAAAATCTCATCTTCTGGAAATAGCCCTTTCGTCGCAATTCTTCGCCTCTCGCCTTGCTCTCGCTGTTTACTCTGCTTTCTCTTGATAGCTATTTTGTCTCTACTTTGCTTCTCCTGCGCTGTCTTTCCAAAGTTTATTTCATAATCGTTGTATTCAAACAACACAAAATACTTGGATCAAATTCGAGAAAATAAAATCACGTCACGAAGAAATTATATTTACCTACCTAAGCGGTAAAGAAAGAAGATGCAATTTATTCATCTCGTAATCTATCTGTACGCAGTTATAAAGTTGAGTTTGCTCTAATCGATTATTATATTATTTAATGTTTACCTCTTTATAGGTTTTTTTTTTCAACAGCCTGACGAAGCGTTAGGTAAAATAATCACGTTTTATTTTTATTTATAAATTTTTCCCCTTTTCAGAAAGCTGGCATTTATATCGAATACCTGCACTTTTATTTAATCTCAAATATTTTCTTTCTTTTTTTTCTCCTCTGTTCGTATTCATGGCTCTTTGTCGTTGCTATTTTTATTTTTATTATTTGATTGATTTTTTTTTCTTCGCCCATTTTCCTTTTTAGTTCAATCATTGTTCATTGAATGTGTAACTGTGTAACGCTCTTCTAATTCCTGATTTTTTCTATTCGTTTTCAATTTTACTTGGCTCAGGGCCGGTTTATCAATCGCTAGATAAGAGATTTTTAACAGTCAGTCAAGTCTAACTGAGAGTTAAAAGTAGAATTTGCACTTTTCAATTGTCAGTTACGATTTATTCGCCAGATGGCGTAACTAAATTTAACTGTTGTGTTGGACTTCCGAATAAAAATTTATTTGACTGGTAATGAACATGTGTTTACAATTTCGTACAAGTTGAATCAATTTAAATAATTTTATCACCGTTACATAATTATATTATGAAATTAATTTTGAACTGTTTGATTTTGCATATTGTGTATGTATATTCAATTTTACTTTGAAATTAATTTTACATTTTTGTTCACTCAGTTTGACTTCGGGTGTCGGTGCATTGTTTCTACTACAATTCAAAGTTTATTTTTTTTTAGTTAGTTTTATATCAAACTTTTGATCCAGAATTATTTTTTCAAAAACTCAACATTCCACGTCATTTCAAAAATATACCTTGTAGTTGTTGATTTTATTTTTGTATCTGTTTTGATGATAATGCTTCGCTGTTTTTTTTTTCAACTCCAACTACATTTGAATCCCACAACAAGTACCAAAAATAATCTTCATCATCATTTTATACATTAGCTTCAATGAATTCAAGTACATCTACAGAACTGATATTCTAATTTCAAAGTCCAAGTACAAAATTATAAATAATCAAAACAAATATAAGTAATCAAATTTGCGCGGCATTACATGTACTAGTTGATTCTATGGAGGTGATAATAATTCTACCAATAAGAAGGAAGTAATGCATAGTTGCCAAAAGCTTCTGTAGTTAATTTGAGAGTTGGCTATTTTGAGTATAAAAAAGTAATGATAAACAATGGAATAGTTATCGACCCTTTTTAACCTATGGTTATGTTAACAGGTAATCAGCAATCCGTTGTTTTTATCTGGCTATTGATAAACCCGATCAATCGTTTGGTGGAAAGTTAAGTACCAGTTTAATGGCTGATATCTAATTAGAATTGAGAATAGTCGAGAGTTAGCTACATAACCATCAGTTATCTCTTTAACTGGGGATTGATGAATGGTGTCTTACAAAACATTCCAGCTATAGCATTCATTACAACTTGTCCAAAATGTTTCAATTTTAACCAGTAGAAAAATTTTCAGGCTTTAGTACTTAAAGAACGAGGTTTTCATAAGTTTTCAAGAATTTTTTATTAGCGATAAAAATTTCTTCGCTGTAAGCAGTTTGTGAAGTGAACTGAGTACGCTTCCTGTTGTCATCGCCTCTCTACCTTCGTCGTGGGTTCTTAATCTAAATTCTCACATTCAGATACGCAGTATACATAATTCAACCAAAAAAAATGAAAAATTGTTTCTAAGAGTAGATAGTATCTACTTTCAGAAATAATTTTTCATTTAAAAAATTTTCATCCCCTTTTTCGTGATTTTTGGTCAATTTCATAACCTTTTCCACATCTTGGTTATTTTTCTAAACCCAATTTTTGATAATTCTTAAAGAAGTTTCATTGATGTCAATTATTCACGCCCAATTCCGATGAGTTTTAACGATCTCCCTCATATTTCAGGTCAATTTTCATTTTTTTTCAACGAATTTGTCCCAATTTTCAATGTTTTTTTTTTTTTGTAATTTAGGCCAATTTTTGCCCAATTTTCAACTTTTTTTTTGTGATTTTCAATCAATTTTCCGTACTTTTTACCCATCGATGTCGAATTTTCTTCCAATTTTTGATGATGTTCAATAACTTTTTCATGATTTTGATCAATTTTTTATATTTTTCCCTTTTAATCAAAGTTTTACAAAGTTTTTCGTGATTTTCAATAAATTTTCCTTGTTTTATTTTTCCCATTTAATTTTTACTTTCATTTCAATGATTTTTTGATGATTTGTGATCAATGTTGCATTTTTTATTTATTTTTATCACATTTTTGCCTATTTTTAGACGATTTGTTTCATAATTTTGGTTAATCTTCACTCATTTTTCAACATTTTGATGTGATTTTCAATCAATTATCTTCACCATTTATCCATTTTAGCCAATTTTTCACATAATTTCCGATGATTTCCAACAATTTAAAAAAATTTAGCGGTCAATTGATTTTATAAACTAGATGAATTGAAACTAGGTGCTCTAATGATTTTTGAGATAAATTCTAATTTTTCCTTGTAAAGGAACAATATCTTAATTAATTTATTTTTGAAATTTGTCCACCGGGGGGTTCACAACAGTTGCAAAAGTCCTGAAAATGTTGCTCTAAATGTTATCAGCCATCTAATTAAATTTTTTCAACTTGCAAAACTGACTTTAAAATCAATAATTTTCACAAAATTGAAAAAAAACTTTTAAATATTTCCTCAAATAGAATTGTTATGCATATTTATGCTCAAAACGATCGCCAAAGACAAGTTTTTGCCTACACCCCTCTCCCCTTGTGTTCAGAGGTTTTCAAAAAAGTGTCAATTATGACGGGATAAGACTTCAAGATATCAGTATTAGAAAGAGATATTACATCTCCAACTAACTTCATTCGTTTCATAACGCATAGATGATTGTTAAATGGATAAAGAACGAAGGGAGGTCTGTATAAATAAAGTGCCAAATAATAATCGCGAAACGTTTCTTGCTTATGCGTCAATACGAGACAATAATCAGATTCGCTGTACATATATTATACATCCATTATGAGGTATACGAAATTATAATTTAGCTAGCTGATGGCTACAGCAACTGTTATAATGGCGACATTTTGTAACAATGTGTTAATTTGTACCACACCCTCCATCATAAGCTGTATCAGTCAATGGAAAGTGTACCATTGTATACAGTGCGCACTGATTATGAGCTGAGTGATAGCAGTGTAATGGATGCGAACTTTTTCTCTCATATTGTCCGAACTATCTGTAAGATTGACGTAGAGAATTTGCAATTTTATGTCAAAATAAATTATTGTAGAATGTTAATCAATGAAACATGAAACGCGCTAAAAAGTTTACCTTTTTTTCCCTTTTACTTTACTATTTGTTGTGTTAACGTTTCGTCATTTATATTTCTTCTCCCACACAAAAAGTGTGTAAGACTTACCTAGGTATCAGTAGCGTGTAATGAGTTTTTACACAAGGTTAGCAAAAAAAAAAATAGGAAAAATTTGATATTATATTTAACTAACGAACTATCCACCAACCTACATACCTATTACCTAAATATCGTCAAGTAATCACGAATATCCATGTATTCAAAACCATATGTCAAACGACTCAAGGCTTGAGAGAAAAAAACAGCTATCCCGGTACGCGATATTTAGATTGTTTCTGATTTACACCATTCGGTTCGTTTTCACCCTGTAATGTGTGATACGCGTGTCTTGGTGGTGGTAAATTTTGTAGGAGTGAGACGCGCGCTTAAAAGAATACTGTACGCGATATTCAGATCGCTACTGATCAACACCATTCCGTTTGGTTTTGGTGAATTTTGTAGCGATGGGACATGCGTGTACTGTCATCTGATTTATTTACTTATCGATATTACGTTAACTGACAAAATGATCAATGTTCTGTGGGGGGGGGGGCTGTGGTCAGCATCATAGAGAGAGAGAAACTTCCATCAAACGCAACTAAATAATCGCTTTTTCTGAGGATTTCTTTTTCAGAATATTGTGAATAAAAGTCTGTATTTTCTTTTTGAAAATTTCGGTGGGTAAGCAGCGCTTACCTTGCTTACCCAGACCGCATGCCATTACTAGGTATATTCCTTCTTACACGTAAAATACATATTACTATTTTTATCTACATGCTTTGTTCATTTCAGAAAAGCTATTATAATGTGTGTTACCAATGTACTTTAAAGCTTTTCATCCACGTTTATCTTACATCTCATTGTAACTTATTCCTTTATTCGTTTCTTTTTTTAATTTTTTTTTACATGAAATAATTTTGACAATTTTAATCATTTTTTAGTATTTTGGATTTAGATATTCCAACTCCTGAATTGAAATTTTACCAGCTAAATGTACTCATCTATTCCATTTTCTCACTTCACTTACCAAAAAAATCATTTAAAAAAACAACTTTTATCTAATGTAATAAAAATTATGATAATAAGTGGAAAACCTTATTTCTAATGACCTTTTCTTGTAAAAGTATTTATACTGAATGATTTTTTTGAATTTTTAAAAAATTTTAGAGCTTTGAAGGCATATGAGATTTTTAGAACCAAACCAAACAGGAAACGTTCGCTTGTCGCTTGTAAATTTCTTAACATACATTTTTCAAAATACAAGCCCAAGTGTCTTTTCTTTTTCATCAAACATGAAATATGTTTACCTTTTATTACGTTCGAGTAGGTAGCTAAATATTTTCAATTTTTGGTATTCCTTCGTTCTGTTTGCTTCCTTAACAGCTCATCTCGAGTTTTCTTTTTTCTTCGTCCAAATACTTCGGTTTCGTTCACCAGTATTCGTGTTTTTTCGTCTCGATTACTTACCGCATCCAGTAAACATATCTTTTCTACGTATTTTTACTTCTTTATTATTACTACTATACGTACATATTTTTTACAGTATTCCTTACACAACCACATATAGCGCGGAAATTGAAAAATATTTTCGTCGAACTCGTGGGAAATACATTTTAAGAACAAGTTGTACTCGCTCGTAACCTATATAGCTAGCTAGCTAGCTATAGTAGCTATCTACCTATCATGACGCGACGAATTTCTTTTTCCTGCTGCGAAAATACCTATAAGAAAGGGAGAAAAGATGAAAAAAAAAAATGATAATATTTTTCGAAACCGACTTCCTTGTACCTTTTATTTCAATTCCCGTCTCGTCATGTTTGTATCCTCGTCAGCATCGCACGCTCATAAAACAAAGGCGATGTAAACAAAGTGAAATACCGAGACTTTTGCCTAGCTACCGTCTCAGTGCAGCGGCGTCAGGTTGTATGAACCCGGTTTTCCGCATTTCACCCGAACGGTACTCAGCCTCGTGTACGATGACTCGTTTCAATTCCATTCAAATATTGTAAAGTAACAATCTGTTGTAAACTTATTTCTTTTATCTTTCTGCGTTACCTTTTTTCATCGTCGTCATTCGTTTCGGGACCAAACGTAATTTCCGTAACCTATAAGATGTGTGTTTTATTCGCAGTTGGTTCGTAAATGTATTTTACTTATTATTGTTTTCGCAATTTTTCTATAGATTAGATTTCTTCATCATTGCCATTTTTATGAGATTCTTTGAAAATTGATTCATTTACGTAATGTGATTTTAGAGTAATTATTTTCGATGTATTTTTCTGACCAACTGTTCGCTAAATTTATAAGTGAATATAATTTAGGAATGAGGTAATCGCAATTGTGAAAAATCTCCAAAACATGTTCATCTTGTTATAAAGTTTAGTGCTGATAAGGATCACCAGACCAGATGTAATTTTTCGTTATTTTACTGTACGAAGTATTAGAATCGTCTCATCTTCAACCAGATCTGTATTCGTGTCATACCCACTTTATCTAGTACGCCTATTTCTTGAATCGCATCCTATCAACTGGGCAAATTATGAAAAATTTACGCAAACGTAGATAGACTACAGGTGCGAAAAAGCGACGATTAATGAAATTCCATCGCAAATATATCGTCACGAACAGAAAACCACAGCAGATTTTAATAACGACGGAATATTTCACGCATCGAATCACAATAACATCAAAATCATCATCAGCACCATCGTTAGCAGGTTGATGTGGGTAGAGTAATATGTACATACTTTGTTACTTCTGTGTAAATGTAAGTAAATTACATTGTGTACAGACCTTTTCATCTCGTTATTAACGCTGTAAACGAATTCAAAAATGTCAGCTTCAACCGCTGACGAAACTCGAAGCTATATTGCTCGCAGAATTACTACAATCTCGTTCCAGTAATTAAAACCACTCATATTTTACAGTATACTCTCGTACTCGTGCATACGCCTACCTGCCCATCGTACTTGCTATACTTACTACATCGACGCGACCAAAGAGATTATGTGTACGATATTTATAAAATACACGTATTGTGCTCAGGCTCACGTGCTAGTATATGTAATGCGTAATTTGTCGACTCTACAAATGTGCCTTACAGGTTGCTTAATTTATTCCCTTAAAAATTTTATTCAGCTTTAACTTTCCTCCAAATTGAGCTAGGAAGCTGAAATTTGTTGTGCACATGTAGTAGGGACTTTGATGCGATTTTTAGGAATTTTAACTTTATAGCCCCATTGCACCACCCCCCTCCCCCCTCACAACCCCGAATATGTGGTTTTTTTGGTCGGTTTTCCCTATTTTTTGAGTTCAGTACTCGCATAACTCCCCTCCAAATTCGGCTAGGAAGTTGAAATTTGGTATGTACATTTAGTAAGGATCCTAGATGTGCTTTTTAGGGGTTTCGACATTTTAGCCCCATTTACCCCTTCCTATCTTCATTACGGATTAGCCATGCTTTACTGTAAATTTTTTTTTTTTAAATGATTTTTATATCCTGGAAGTTTATAATTGATAAGATTGCCCAGTGTTTAAAAGGGGTCAGAAAGGTTAAGACTTAAATTTGGTGTTGGAGTTCAAGTTCTTTTATTAAGAGGAGGATTTTTTGCATGACTGTAGAGGAATCTGGAATGGAGTGGGTGTTTTCTGGGATGTTTAAGGTTTGTCTTTTTTGTTTCAAGTTGGGGCAGGGGAACAGGAGGTGTTGGGCAGTGATGAGCTCGCAGTTGCAAAATTGACACATAGGTTTGGGGGCTCCTAACTGTAGATGACCATGGATTACTTTTGTGTGACCAATTCTAAGACGTGTAATGATTATTTCATCTGTGCGTTTGAGGAGTGGAAGTTTTTTCCATGGTAGGACAGATTTTTTGCGAATGAAAAGTTTAT
>FIZR01016687.1:0-150095 GCA_900060175.1 Ferrisia virgata
CATAGGTCGATAGACTGTAATAGCCTGGTTTTCATTGACAATATGACATAGAAAATCAAGTTAAAAACATCATTCCGTAAATGTAACCCGGCCTTTCTGCTGGACTGATTTGCATAATTTATTTTACTTTTTTGAAGACTTGAATTTAATTTTTATACTTGTATGTGCTACGTAATCGACTCTCGTGTTCAAATTTTAATTTTACATATAATTGAGACGTTTTTAGAGTGAAAGTCCGTAAAAAATATGTACACTTTTGTATACAATTCTGCTGGGACATTTGCGCAGAATTATAATATCAAATAGCGACATACATTACGAGGGTATTTTTTGATTAGTCGACTCGCCAAAACATCCCTCGAGGATCCAAAATAAGGTATTACGGTTTATTGGATAAATTTAAATAACTTCGTGGTGGTATCCTTACCTTCGGTACAGGATTCACGTCGATTTGATTTGTTTTCGTAAAAAAAAAATTGAACTGTCGATTCGTGCTATTTATATTCACGTAGCGAGTGGGCATTGTATTCGGTGATATTGACGCTCAAATTTCGTGATGAATTCTAGCAATTTTTTTCTCTATTTTAATGAGATAAAAATCGCCTTTATTCAGGATTGCCACTCGTCTCATTGCGTTTATTCTGATTTCCGTTATTTACGTGACTCGAACTTGCAAATATGACCTCCCCCTTTTCACCATCCAGTGAAGATAACACATTTCAGAAGAGTAGTTTTCATTTTATGCCACGTTTATCGAGTACATAAACAGTCGAATCAATTTTAACCATCAGTTAATTTCAAATTATTTGGTAACCTTATCTAAACAATGTTGATCGTTGAATCGCAATATTGTAATCAAAAGAACCGGTTTTAAAATTATTTATGCTTTCGTAAAGGTAATACGTACATATAAGTTTATGCGAAGGAAATGAGTATAAGGTTTGAATAATTTTTTGTCAATTTGATAAGGTCGATTAAAACATACGACTCATTTAGCATCTTATTCAGATACCTATTGCGTTGATTTTGAAAAATTTTTATTCTTCTTTCATTGCAGTAGTAAAAAATACTACTATAACTGTATTGAAAAAGAAACAATGTTTTCTTTTTAGATTTCAGTATATAGTTGAGGATGCTGGAAGTTGTGTGAAAGTTCCGCGGAAACGTGCCTAATAACCATGGATGAGCTGTATGGTTACTAATTAGATTTTTCATAATGTGTTTGTGTATATTATGTATACATTGTACATACATATGTACGTATTATATTGTCATACTCTTGTGTATAGGTATTATGTGTGTGGTATGCTATGTAAATGTACGAGTATATGTATGTACATAGTACAATGTTCGAATGTATAACACGTACGTGCATCTAGGGATTACTGTTGATCTCTAGGGACAGGGTGTTACTAATAATGGGTGGATAGATATTAGATAACGGCCTTCTTTTTCTGATAAAATCCAAAAAAAAAAGAGAAAGAAATATGCACAACTATACGTTATAATGATAATTTAAAACATACCATCAAACGGATAATCATTTGAAAGCTACGATTCTGTACAAGAACACGAATTATATGAGTATTTGTCGAGGAATAAGCGATAAAAATCATGTTATGCGGCAACGTGCTGAATTTGCCCTTGTATATGTATTGCATAGGTTTATTCGTATGTTCGTTTGCACTGTACGTACCCGTCTACTCATCTCGTATACGGTCGTACATTCAGAAGATATGTACAGTACTTTATACCTTTACCTGCATAGATACAACTTGAATCGAAGAAGCGGAAAAAACGAACAAAAATTAACGCACTCTTACCAGTTATACTACTATACAAATTATACACGCTTGCTTCTTATTTCGTGCGTACTTAGTGTGAATTTTTGCCTAACTTACTCATCGTTTGGTGAACAGAAACGCAATTGTTGAAAATCACGTGGTAAATATTAATAAAGTGACTGACATTTAACGCATAGCCGGCAAATCAAATTTCCGGCTACGAAATAAATGTATGGATATAAGAAGCTTTACCAGGATTAAAAATTCGTTCACCCTTATAGTGTTTATTTTTTCAGCAATGTTACTCGGCGGCGCCGTCTTTTTGAGCCGTAGGTCGGGTGCCGAAACGTCCCGACGTTTCAGTACTATCAGAATACAAGATAGGCTATTTCCTGTCTGTCTTGAGGAAATTTTGAAATTAAATGTCGTCTGAGAAAGAAAATTTGTCCTTAAGCGCTATAAATACGATTACCAGCGTGAAATATTAAATGACGTTTTACAGCCCATGTATATATATTTAAATAGCTTACGTATTTATGTTTGCTTATATGCGGAAGGCTACTTTTGGTTGGATTAATTTTTCAATTAATTTATCGAGTTTATTAGTTTCACCTCCATTAAATTTCGAGGAGTCTGAAAAATGAAATATTTTAGGGGTCTCTTTAGGCAACAGTAAAGGATGATTTTGAAGCGAATTCGCGATTTTTTCATCTCATCACCTGGGTGGGGAGGCGTGGTTGAAAAAAAAATTCACTTCAAGGGAAGTTCTTACGTTAATTTTTTTTGTGCAAGTTTTTGACCGATTTTTTTCAAATTTGATATCTAATGTAGGAGGGGAGTGTTGTGAACTTTTATCAAATTTTTCGGACCTTGAATATGATTTTGAAATGGACTTTTGAAAGCTTGGATGGAGGGAGAACTTGTAAGACATTCTTTTTAAGCTGGCAACTCGAAATAATTTTATTGTGTCATTAGAAGTATTTTAGCTTCCCAGAGTTTTTTAAAATTTATTGCGATGGTAGTTCCTTCGTTGGTTTTCAAAAACATTCTTATCTACTTACTCAGAAATTGATGGTTAACAAAGGAAAAAAATTGTTTTCATTGGCTGTAGAGGAAGCCACCTTTTTCAATTTTTTTTTATTCTAAAAAATGTGAAATACTTCTGATCTCGAGGGGAAATTTTTTGTGAGTCGGAAGCTCAAAAAAAAAAGTATGGTACAAGCGTCTCTAAAGTTTCCAAAGTCCATTTCAAGGTCATAAGTTATTAAGAGTTCGAAAATCTGCAAAAATCTCATAGTATTCCCTCTTAGGTACCTCTACTCTCATATTAAGCTTGAAAAAAATCACTCGAAAACACGTAAAGAAAGAAAAAAACATATGCTTTTTCAGACTAATTTCCGTGAAATATTACAATTATATGATTCGAATTTTTCCCTTATCAGTGGTAAGTGTAGGGAGGAGGCGCAATAGGGCTAATACTTCGACAGCATCAAAAGGCACATCTAGGACCAATACTAAATCCACCGATCAAATTTCAACTTCCTTGCGTAATTTGGGAGGGCGAGGGGGGAGGAGAGAGATACGAGAGGAATAAACTCAAAAAAGAAGAAAATCTGAAAAAATAACTTTTTTGCAGATGTGAGAGGGTGAAATAGGACTGAAAAGTCAAGATCCCCAAAAAGCACATTTACACTCCTACTTAGTCTACATACCAAATTTAAACTTTTTAGCTCAATTTGGAGGGGTGATAGGGGAGGAAAAGCTCTTTTTTATGGTCAAAAAGAGGGAAACCCCTTATATCTCTCCTTCTAATTGACCTAGGAGGCGGATAACTTTGGATTCTCTACCGATTGGTTCAAAAAAAAAACAATTTTTGCGATTTTAGCCCTTCAGCACTGCATCTCCCAAATTTGGGCACAACTGCATTTTGACACACAGTCATCCCCACTCAAAAATATCAGATCTTCCCTAATCTGAGCCTACTGCTCAAATTTGATAGGTTTGGGCTGTATAGGTATCATGCTGAGCAAATGATTTTTAGTTTTGGTGAAAAATGGTCTCAGTAGTCTTCTGAGATCGCAAAACGGATTTCGTTGATACTCTCTCATCCATTTGCCGTTAGTCGATGGTCTGTATAATAGCCTGGTTTTCATTGACAATATGACGAAGAAAATCGGGCTATAAAGTGGCGTAAAAACCTCCCCTCAATTACATTTTTCAGTGCTCCACTATGAATCCGACGACGAGATGAAAAATCGAGAAATACGCTCTAAAATCGCCATTTACTCTTTCATAAATAGCCTCTTAAAAAACTTGAATTTTCCAACCCAAGTGTAAATCGATTTGCTGATTTACTTTTTGAATAAAAATCATGCAACATTTAGAACAGAAAAATAGAACTTTCTATTCATTTTTCAAGCAATCATAATGTGTTTGTACTGTGTTGAAACGCGTTGTTTATTCTTTTCCTACTCCTGTGATACATCTCTGTATTTTGGTAATCATTTAGTCGTATTCATAAAATTATACAATTTGCATTACTGCATTAGTTGCAAGACTGATGAATTATTCGCCAGAGTTCAACGTTTAATTGATCGATTCGAGGCAAATTATTTGGCGATATGAGTACAGAAAATCCTAATGAAACGCAACTGAATATCGGTCAACTAATTAAATTAAATTAATTTCTTAGGTATAAGTATAGTAATTGGATGGAGCTTAAGTAATTTAAAAAATGGTTGATTGATTATTAATTAATAGGAACGTATTGATACATTATTTTACGAGTGAAATATTCTTTGAAAATTTTGTAAAATTTATATTCCCGATTTCTTCGATTTTCATTGTAGGTATCTGGTTTCTGGTACCTTGTACTATTCAGTACGCGTAGGTCTAGGTATCTCTGAGTACAAATAGTCGATTTAGAAACCGAGATTTTATTTCATAGTTGAGGAGAAAATAATTACCTACTTGGGCATAAAATCTATCTATGTACGAGTGCATATGCATAGCATTTAGTCCATGTAAATTTACCTTGCGAAAAAAAAAACAGTTTCGTGATGATGTAACGAAGGGAATATAACTAACGATTTCCCACACTAAGATATTCCTTTGGTTATTCGTGGCAACCCTTTCCATTTATATCGATTAAATTTAAATAAGGAAACAGTGAAAAAAATTCTAGCCGATTAGGTCGACTAGCCATTGTGTGGTGATACTGAAAATAGATTATTCGTAGCGACGCCGACGATTAAATTCATAAGGAAATTCGCACGCCCTAAATATATGTATATCTACTGGTTGAATTCAATGTTCACGATGATGGGTTAATTTTACATCAACGAAACAATATCTTGATGCCTCGAATGGTGAAAAAATTTCTATGTGGGTTACATAATGTTGAGATTTCATTACTCTTACAATTGGTAAAAGGTATCGTTATTAAAGTATCAACTGCAAATTCAGGTGAGAATTTAATTCGAGAATAATTACACTCGTGAAATTTAGAAGACGTACATTAGAATTAATTCTTATTACGAGTGAGATGTGTACATGTTAGTTTAGGAATGTTTGTCGTATGCTCGTGTATGTCAATTTAGTTGTACACAAATCAAAATGATATCGAGTTTGAACTTTGTACCAATACTTTCATTATTAATTTATTTAGTTGCTGTGTAAACGGGTGCCCTTGCAGTCATTTAGTTGATTTTGTACTGTAACCTGTCTTTAAGATGAAATAAGGCTGTATATAATTTTTATTACTTGATGTATCATCATTTCAATCTACATAGACTGTGAGGTATTGAAATAGGTATCGTTTTTACGGGGGGGAGGGGGCTAGCGCGTATTTATGATTGGTTTTAGCATTGAAAATTTGTCTATTTGATAAATACATGATGGGGTGATAAATTCATTAACTATTTTTAAAAAAGTTTCTATTTTGGTATCTATATTGATGTACAATTTTTCACCAATTTCTTTTTTTGTTTGTTGCAGATTTAATTCATTGTACAAATGAACCAAATGTATCTATACCACAATTAGCAAATTTATTGATAGAGAGATCACAGAATACGAATTGGGTGGTCGTATTTAAAGCACTGATTACTGTTCATCACTTGATGTGTTACGGTAATGAAGTAAGTATCAATTTGAAGTTTTAATTAAGCGTAATTTTTTTTGTAGCAATAGTAATAAAGATGTGTAAGTAGGTCTAGGCACGTGGGTATAATTATTTGGTTTCGAAATTTTTTTCCAACTATGAATATGGCACGATAAGGTATAATTTTTCGAGAGAATAACGTCTTAATCAGTGGTGGAAAAATTGGAATCTACATTTTGAAATTCTGTTAAAATTATGTCGTAAGTTTGAATGTAATTTTAAATTAATGTAGATCGATCAATCGAAATATTCGACAATTTTTAATCATTTGAGATGTAACTCCTATTTGTGTATAAGCAATAATACGTATAATTTTCAGGAAATTAATAATGAATAACTAAGTATTCCAAAAAATGTAATCAATAGGAGTATTTTCTTAGTTGATCTATGACTAAAAAAATGAAAATTTACTGACTAAAAAATTTATACGCAAAATATTGGTAAATATTTCTGAAACTGCCTATTTTATTAATTTAAAATTGGTATTTGTAATCATGTAGGTATGCTGAAAGGAAATCGAGTCTGTGTCTATGAAGTGTTGTTATCAATTTTAGAAAAAAATGAATTGTAAGTTTTTGTATTGGAAATTTGATCAGCTACATTTTTTGATCCAACTTGTTTGTGTACCTCATTTATAAATAAGGTTATTTGTGAAAAATGTGTTTATGGGGTACATATGTTGATATTGTGAGAGAAGCTCCTTGCAGATTATGTCCGATTTTAGATGTGATATTTAGGAAGTTGTGTACTACAACACTAGAAAAAAATTTCAGTCATAAATTTTTCCGTTATTTAATGATACTTTGACTAGACTGAAGTGCATTTTTCTGTTTTTTAAACGAATTTTTGAAATATTGGTAAAAAGCTCATACGTGACCTATTGGTTAGTAACGCAACCGGTTTCAAGCATTTAGTTTCACTTTATTGTTATTAGAGAATTTTTCAAAAAGCATAAGTCAGCTGAGAATGGTGAATTGTAGCCCTTGACTGAGATATTCAAACTATGTAGTGGAAGCTAGTCTTCAAGGTCTAAAAACTTGCTGGCAAAAATTTGGCTCCTTACTTCACTCCCATTCCAAAGAAAAATTTTTATAATTGGCAATTTCCCGACCAAATTTTTTCAAACTTACAGGGCTGATTGATCATACTGATAAGGATCATTCCTGGAAATTTTTCCGAATTTTTTAAATTATCTCTTCGTATTGAAATTTGAGGTTTAATATTTCAAAAGGCGATAGGGAATGACGAGGAAAAAAGTGTGATTTAGTGTACGCATATCTATAACACTTATTTTTCAGAATTTTTTTTATGGTGCTTCAGCTTCAAAAATTCAAAAAAACAAATATTTTCACCAATTTTTGAATGTTTTTTTCCCCTCAAAATATACTCATTTGAACTCATTTATGCTCAATTGACACCTTCACCTTATTTTACTTGAATTTATTCAATTTCATCAGTTTTGATTTTATTTAGCTTTCAAAATTCCATTAGATAATTATATGCTTCAAAATATTCAAATAAAAAAACTAACCTCGAATTCGTGCTCATCGAGTCAAGCTGTCTTAATTTGAGCACGTTTTCTTTCATTTTACTCAAATTTTCGAAGTATATACAATTTTTTGCTTCGAATACTAGGACGTTTCAATTTTATATACTTTTTAAAAATTCGAGGATGGGAGGGGGGTGGAGAAAAAAAATACGAAATGACGTCAAATGAACGTGGTTAAAATTTGGGGTCTCCAAATTGACCCCTACCCACCTCCTTTTTCGTATAAAATTTTAAAACAGTGTGTACGGTTAATGAGGTCGAATCTGTCCCCGAAAGCTGTTTGTACATTTTCAAGGCCAAAAGGTAGACCCTATCGAGAGAAAATTTCGACCAAAGTTTTAGACCTCCATTGCGCCTATTTCCAAAAATATAATCAAGAACATGTTTTTCAATTAATTTTTTTTCCTTGTCGCACAATGAAGATAGAAAATTTTATATTTTCATTGTGACTTTTTACAATCATTTTTGTCCATGTCAGATATTTATTTTTTTTCTCGAAACTAAAAATCATTTGCTCCGAAATCGATCAAATTTAGGAAGTAGGCTTTGATTGGTGGTGAATTTGATATTCTGAAATGGGAATGACCCCCCCCCCCCACTCACCCATTTAAAAAAATTCAAAATAGATGATTTTTTTTCATTTATAAACAATATTTTGGAACCCCTGAGAGACAAAAAAATCGCGAAAACTTTTTTTGTCTGATGTGGTCTATTGTCTGAAAAGATCGGAAAATAGAAAAAAAAGTTTCGATTTTTTTATGTAAATTTTGATATTTTAAATTAAAAGAGGTTGGATAAGGGCCTGGCTAGATCTGTGTTGCGTCACGTCAAAAGAAACAAACCGATTTTTTTCTCATGTGAAATCATGAATTTCGATTTTAATAATAGTGTAGAATTTAATAGCTTTTAATTTACTTTTTTTTTTGAAAATGAATCATCTTGAAAATTGAAAATAAGGAAAAAACGCGCAGCAAAATGTTGAATTTTTTCGTTATTCTCCATTTTCCACGTTGATTATTTTCAAAAAAAAAATGAAACTAAAAGCTATTAAATTCTTCACCATTGTTTCAAGAGCAGTACGATTTTAAAAATCGAAATTCATGATTTTATATGAGAAACAATCGTTTTGCTTCTTTTGACCTAACGCGACGCAACGCATATTGAGATCCCAAATTTGTACCACGTTCATTGTACGTAATTTCGCAACTTTTCAATTTTTGAAAAAAACCTAAAATTGAAACGGGAGGTACTCGTGAAACAAGTAAACGTAGCACTTAATTATCATGAACAGTAGTGTACGTAATTTCTTTTTCGGTTTTGGAAAATTCGTTGGAATAGAACGTGATCCTGTATTGTTTTCTTGTATTCAATGACATCAGTTTACGGAGAAATACCTCGTGAGTCATCTTCCCTGCTAAGCGCAGGATAAAGGGCTGCTATTCGTCAAATAATACTTCTTGGAAAATAATGAAACATTATTTAGTGCGAATTTTAAGGACAGTTTTTAAAAATAGCATTGGATATTATAAGGGGAACACTGCTGCGTACGTTCAATTTTTAATTCGCATCAAGTCGTAAAAGTTGAATAAAAACATATAGGCGAATTTAATCAATTTAACGAGTATACGATGGTTTTTTCGTCAGCTCTCAGTTGTGTAGACGAGTATTAGACAGGACGGTTGTGGGTAGGTATATGTGTGTAATGTATGTATGTATTATACGCGTATGCGAAAATTAACGGTAAGTTTCAATTAGGAAGTTCTCGAGTGCTGATTTGATCTTTGTGGGCTTTTCTGCGTTACATTGCTGTATCACGTATATATGCGTGTGTGTGTTTGTAACTGTGCATGTGTATTGTACTTAATACAATACGTACATTACGTATATATATGTATGTACACATAAACACATACACGTTGTACTCGTATAACAGCAACAAACCATATTTCAAGACTCAAGTCCTCTCATTTGTGACAGTCTGGTACTTTCGGAACGCCAATGCACCTACTACATATATCTGTTGTACCTGCATATCTATTCGGTAATGCTATTTGTGAACATGCGATACTCGTGTAACCGCACCGGACTGTACGACTACCGTTGTTACTTCCGTCGTGGCCACCGTCGTACCGTGAAAAAAAAAACGGTGTGAATATTTGGTGTAACCTGAATCTCCTTTTTCCTCTTTCTCTGTAGTCTCCGCTAACGAATATGCTGACTTGTAATGAGAAACAGTTTAAGAGCAATTACCGAGCACCAAATACCGTCTGAATTGATGACGGATGAAACTTATTAAAAAGAAAAATTCTGTGCTCATAATGTTTTGATATGTTTGATTAGATTCATTAAGTATGTGTATTATCTTGCAATCTGTCTACATACGTGATTTTTTTTTTTTTTTTTCGTTTGTTGCAGAGATTTACTCAGTATTTAGCCTCCAGTAATAGTACATTTCAACTAAGCAACTTTTTAGATAAAAGCGGAGTCCAAGGTTAGTAAAACAAGATATTGTTCTTCCTAATTCGTGCCGATATCCAGATAAATATGTTGTCGAAGTTCATTTGTTTTTTCCTCGATTTTTTTTTGCCCACATTTTGCAGAATTTTTCATTTTTTTCATGTTTTTACGTTACGTATCCGTATTTATGTATTGTGTTTTTTTTTGCGCATGCATTCTATAGCTGCTGGAGCTCGACTGGGTAAGTTAATCGAAAGTAATATAAGGAATGGATAGTTGACTGTAAACGTTGGTTAAACGATTTTAAGCAAACTTGTTCGTTCAAGTTGGAATTGAAATTTATGCAATTATTCGTATCCTTCGGGTAGCGAATTTTTATCTCCATTCGTAGGGTGGTTATTTTTCAGTTTAATTATCTTCTTATTTAAAATCTTATAAAAACTTCTTTCATTTGTTCGTAATTGATGTAAAATGTTGGTATTTGGTCAAGTTGTATAAACTGTTGCTACTCTCATCGATCGGTTCCCCATTGTATTATTTAAAACATTTTTATAAATGTTCAATTTTTTATCCAAGGTTATCATCACCGTAGTAATTTTTTCAGTCCACCTTAAGCCAATTACAATGTCCGAATTTGAGAGTATATAAATGGTCGGTAATGGGTTGACTACATTTATATACGTGCAACACGTCCGTTAAGTAGCGATTTTCTATTTCCCGACAATATACGTATTTTTTACTTACGGCGTTGTGTAGTGTATCTTCGACTAGTATTCTTTATTATTTGTTTATTCCTGTTGATACATTTTTCAGTATTAGTCATGAAAGTATTCTCAAGTACTTTTAACGACGACATTGGGTTATCAAAATTGATGAAAATAAAAATTACGTAACATTCTGATCAAATTTCTGTCATATTAAAGCGTTCCATTTTTTTAGTCCGATTTTTTTCGGTCATATTGACAATGAAAACCTGATTAATATGGTATATTGGCCTATGCTTAATGAGGAAAGAGTTCAACAAGACTATTTTTGGCCTGTCAAATATTTAATTTTCTTATTTATTTATTTATTTATTTATTTCAACTAATTACGTACCTATCCTATATATGAATGATAACGACCTTGAGGTAGAATTCAGTCATGTGCAAAATTGGTGAGGGTCCGAGGGGCCAAGAATTGTTTATTTTTCAGTCAATGGATGGAGAATCAAAATTCGTATAACATATCTAAACATTACCATCCTACAATAATTAAGAGAGAAAAATCACGATTTTTTTTTTGTCCTTGAAAAAATTTATTTCCCAATCTAGTAACCCCTCCCTACCGGCACCAGAGAGCGAAAATTTGACGTGCAGATCTTGTTGTAGTTTTAGGTGTGCATTTTGAAGATTACCACTTTTTAAACTCGTTGCATCCCCTCCCTCTCTTTCAGCCTATAAAATGGAATTTTTGTAGTGGTTTTTGCCATTTTTTCAAGTGATTGTTGGCTATCTTCGACTCAACAAATTGAAATATGTAGATAGTTGAACAGCTATGTAGGGTGAGAATAATTCTTTGTATAATCTTTTGGAAACGATTCTTATACCAGTTGATCATACCAATCTGCTGGCAAAAAGCGTTCTTTCAACATTATACTTATAAAGAATTTTTCATCTTAAATCAAAAGGTAAAGTATCATGTTCAAAACTACTTATTTGATCAATACAGCTCACTCTGAAAATTTTCACGGAAATCAGGCCGAAAAATTATTTATTCTCTGTTTTAATCGAAATACGAAGAAAAAAGAAATTATGAAAAGAAACGAAATTTTGATTGTTGAAGCAATAGGCTTGCGCCAAATAAAGAATAACAATAGTAAACTTTAGAAAATTTTAGTCCTCAAAATTCAAATTAACTCTCCCAAACCACAGCTAAAAACTAAAAAAATGCCAAAAATTTTTTATAAATGAAAAAAAAGATTTTAAAAATTTCATCAAAAATGGATTTATTATTGTTACTTGTACCCAAAATGATCAACAAAGATGATTTTTTATCTCTACCCTCTTTTTGAGGGATACCAAAAAAATGTTATTTTTTACACTTTTTGAACTATTTTTTTTTAATTTGAAAAAAATTCAATTTTGAAATAATTTTCATTAATATAAATGTAGCGTGGCCCACTTCATGCATTGAGGTCATCAGAGGCCTTTTTTTTCATCTCTACTGATTTTTTATGCAGAATAAGGGAAATAACGTATTTTTCATAATATATAGATGTTTAAAAACCACTGGAAACAGTAAAGGAAGAGAAATATCACTGGAAATGGTTTTTTTTAAATCAAATTTTTCTCGAATTTTGTAAAAATATTTTAAAAAGTATGAAAAGTAACGTTTTCTTGGTATCCCTCAAAAAGAGAGTGAAGATGAAAAATCACCTTTGTTGACTATTTTAGGTAGAAATAACAGTATTACTTAAACCATTGGCTGGGGAGGGTAAATTTGAACTATGGGGGTTAAAATTTTTACCACGTTAGTTTGAGGTCATTTCACAACTATTAAGTACTACCCGTTGTCAATTTTAAAAATTTGCAAAATCGATCCACCCTATTAAGTATCCAATGATGAAAAAATGAGATGAAATTTTCAAATCCTACATTTAATCTCAAAGTTTTAATTCCGCTTCGGTGAAAAGTTTTCTTTATTTGCATTTTTTGCAAAATATAAAACAAACTAATTAAGTAATAATATTTGATGAAGATGGAATTTTCCCCAGTGTTTTCTTTTTTCAATTTTAATTTACTAGAATTCTGAAATATGCGTAAGAAAAATTTTAATAAAAAGTGTATAAATGCACGTGGTTTGTTTTTTTTTCTTTTCAATGCCACCAAGTTCAAGGTTCAACGGTACAGTTTCCTCGTATTATTGTCGTACTTAACAATGAATGACCTATACGTGTTGATGATTGAAGCTAAATGCAAAATTTACTACGAATGCGTAGCCCTCGTTTGAGTTTTATCCTTTTTTTTTTTCATTTATGCTATCCAAATTGATAAAAGGCATTGACTTTTATGATAAATATAAATTTTGGTATTGCTAAATGATCCAGAGTTATTCCCTTTATAGTTTTTAAAATTTTTAACGTGTTTTGAGATCTAATTAGTTTTGGGGTTTCAGTCTGATTTTCTGTCTTCTTGTCAAAGTCAGGATACTATGGACTATCGTCCTACGACATATGACCAGCAGGGAGGGGAGGTCAGTAAAATTTGTTTTGGGGTCCTAGAAAACTATTAAAACCATTTTAAGCTATGCCAGATATTATTATTCTTTGTATTGTATTTTATCCCCTTCACCATCACCTATAACCAAATAAGAAAAACTGGCCAAAAAACTACATTTTTGAGGCTGTAAAGGGATGGTCTAAATGGTGATCTTCTAGCACATCAAAACGGATTTTGTTAATATTCCGTCCTTTATTGACAATATGACTTGGAAAATCAAGTTAAAAATTTACTTGACTCGATGTCGACAAAAATCCGTAAAAGTTTGACAATAGGCGTAGATTGGCAGTGGATTTGAAATGTAAGAGTGTGGATGACCTTGGATCGAAATTTAGTAATATCCCATTTTGGGAGAATAGGTGTTGAGATGTTACAATTGTAGAAACTTTTTGTTATAAACCAATCGATGAAGAATCACAGACCCAGAAATACCGAGATGCCTCACTGCTGGGCTCAGACTTGAGGTAATTTGGTAAATAATTACTGACATATTTTCCACTAGAGAGCGCTGATACTTGAACTGAAAAAGTTTCCTGAATTCTGATTGGATGATTTTAACTGACTTCAACCAATGAAAATTGATAATATTTTCATCAGCAAATAACAACAACAACTGTAAACTATCTGATATCACATGACATCAAATCAGCTGATCCTCAACATAGTTCATGAAGATGCTAACCAATCAGATTGCAGGAAAAATGTCAAAAAAAGCGTTTCATGTGAAATCTATTTTGAAAGCTAACAAAAAGTAATTTTTAGTGTCAAATATCAGCGCTCTCTAGTGGGAATTAGGTGAGTAACTTTTGCGCTATGACCCGCAGAGATGCATCCTGGTGTTTCAGTGTCTATAAACATATTTTAGCCTCCTACGTCAGTGAGGAGGGGGTTTCCATCTTTTTGATCTTTAAAAATGTCAATACTAAGCATATCTTTGCTTCAATTTGAGCTAGGAGTTTGAAATTTGGCATGTACATTTTATGAGTGGTTTTAGATATGCCTTTTGAGAGTTATGACTTTTCAGCCTCATTCCACACCTTAGCTCAGAAAAAAAATTTTTCGTTGATTTTTTTAATTTCTTGAGTTTGTTCTGCACATACCTCCCCTCCAAATTGAGTTAGGGGATTGAACTTTGATATGTGGATTTAGTGGAGATCCTAGATGTGCCTGTTGGGTGTTTCTGTTATTCACTCTAATATCTACCTGTTACCCCTCCGTTGGTCAAGGCTTTTTTCTGTGACTCCATGAAAGAAACAATTCTCATATTTCCTTTATTTTACTAAAATCAGGCTGAAAAAGTGACGCATTGCAATGTTTTTTTTTTCATTTTACAATTTTTCAAGAATTATTATCCTCCAGAAAAATTAATTAATTAGTATAAAATGGTAACGACCTTTCTGGCTATAGCAGTTAATAAATTCGCGCAGATTTTAGTTCAGGTATATCTCGCTAGACTACTGGCAAGAATAAATTATTATAAAAAGTAAATAAAGGATTAAAAATTATCCCAATAATTGGACATTTATGCGTCTAATAGATAGGCTCTTTGAAAATACAGCAATGAAAATTGTAAAGGTTTAATCGTCCTTTCGTAATAATTGAGATTTCGATGGAAAACGTCGCTGTGAAATTTACAATTAAACAAATACTACCATAATTGATTTTAGCATGGCGAATAATTTATCATCGAGAATATTAAGGTGTTGTGCACGAATACGGCAAATGACACGCAACGTTAAAACGTAGGTACCCACTACAAAGAGCACGTTCAATAAAGTGAGAAAATTAATTCCTGCCAAAATTTCTAACGATATAAACAAAAGCGAAAATTTGTTCCGTTGTAGAAATTACGTTCACGTTTTCAACTTATTTCATCGTATTGTCGACTTGTATAATGTATATTTTACTGAACTGAACACTCTTCGTCGCGAAATAGATAGATACTTGAATGTTATATGTAGCTATTACGTAGGTATTGAAAATGTTTCAATTTACACGCTTTGGTTGTAGTATGTTCGCATCCGACGGTATATTGCAGGCCTATAATCGTATTTTCTACCTGTTAGGTACAGATACTAGATACTTGTGAGAATAAAACCATATTTAATAAGGGTGCATTGGCAGTTTGGTAGGCCTACTTGGTAGAGACGACGTTCAAAGGACACCTGTTTGAGTACGTGAAAAAATACATAAACGTAGTATCATTTACCAATATGTTTTTACCAGGTACTCACCTGTTTACTTTCTTGGGTGCGTTGTAAAAAATATTTTTGTTTTTATTAATACCCATCTATTGTTAGATGAGGTACCTACACCTAGATGCCTACGACGTATTCTTTGAATTTTGAGTAAACATTTTTTTGGGTGTGTAGGAGTAATATGGGTTGTGAAAATATGTTTTAAATAGATAGACAATGAACTAGTTTAGACGATGACGTTTAATTTTCCATCATTGACTGATTAAAATTATCATCAATTGGTTTTGAATTTTCAATTTGTGTATGACAGCCCCATGTTGTGTGAGTGGTAGGTAGCGAGGTATTCGTTCTACGTACTTTATTCGCAGTTTAAATTTTAGTAGAAAGGTTTTTTCATTTTTTGCAAAGTAGATTAATGTCGCAGGCTAGGTACTATTATATATTTTGTATAGGTATTGAGAAAGTGTATTTTCAAAATGCTATTTTATCTCTTTTGTGTTGTATTCTCTATGGAAAAGTTTTCTTTTAGGTTTAGAAAATTGAGAAAAATATATAAAGACATTTTTTACGAGAACATTTCGGAGTGCTCTAACCCGAATGTTTGATCGATTGAACGTGTTTTCATGTATGTTTTTTTTTTTCTCGAAGATACATACCTACGTGCACGTATATTAAAATTTCATCTCATGTTTGCTCTTTAATTTAATCCGTTTTATGTCACCTCAAGTAGCGTAAGTGTCTTGAAATCCAGGAAGTAATCTTGGTAATCGAGAAATCTCGAAAAATAGTTGATAGCAGCTTCGAAACTGAATGAAATTATTGGAAAATTTTGTTGAAAAAATGGTACGAAGTGAAGTAGAACGAGCCTTCTATTGAATGTACATACCTAATTTCAAGTTCCTAGCTTAATTTGGAGGATAGTTATGCGAAGAACAAACCCAAAGATAAGGAAAAACGATCTAAAAACCACATTTTTGAGGCCGTAAGGTGGTGCAACGGCGCTAAAAAAAAGTCGAGACCGCCAAAAGGCAGATCGAGGGCCCCTACTAAATGCACATACCGAATTTCAACCAATTAGCCTAATTTAGAGGAGAGGTATGCGAGGAACGAACTTAGAAAAAATGAGAAAACCCGACCAAAAAACCACATTTTTGGAGTTGTGAGGGGAAGCAATGGATCTGAAAAGTCGGGACCTCCAAAGCACATTTAGGGCTTCTACTAAATGTATGTACAGAATTTCAACTTCTTAGCTCAATTTGGTGGAGAGATAGGGGAGGAACAGCCCTTATTCAAAGTCAAAAACGGAAAACCCCTCATATCTTCCCTCCTAATTGACCCAGGAAATTGATTTTTGGATATGTGATACAACTTTGGATTCTCTATTGAGTGGCTCAAAAATAAACAATTTTTGCATTTTTGGCCCCTCAGCACACCCTTTCCCATATGGAACATAACTGAATTTTAAGCCAAGGTCATCCCCACTCATATACTTGTATATCTAATCCGCCGCCATACTAAGCCGATTGACCGAATGGGAAGGATTTTTGTCAGTATCGAACAGAGTAAATGATTTTATTATTTGTAAAAAAAAAAAATATTAAAAATGTTGGAAATAAATATCTGACATGGCGAAAAATGTCCCAATAGTCTTCCAAGACTCCAAAACGGATTTTCTTGATATTCCTCCCTTATCCGCCGTTGGTGGATTGGCCGTAATAGCCTCGTTTTTATGAATGATATGGCATAGAAAATCAGGTTAGAAATATTCAGTCATTTTTTGACAAAAGTCGGAAGAAAAATTTTAATCTTGAAGGTAAATGTGAGAGAAGCAAAACGATTGCGTCACAAGGCAAGGAATATAAGTGAGCAAATTACAAGAGGGGATGAAGTGGTTTGTAAACCGTGACGATATATGTCACTTTTTTTGTGAATAACCTCTAAAGAATTTATTATGATCTATCCACTTAAAATCTTTAAAATCAGGAACAGTACATCTCTTAGGTTACTTCCCAATGGAGAAAAGAAATATATCGAATTTTAAAAAAATGGTAAGTCGAGGGATTTTTGAGAAAGATATTGTTATGCTTCAAAATTTTACATTGTTTTGATAAAATTAATGGTAACGCCAGGTTATTATAATAAATTTCCGATATTTTTGATAAACATATGAAAATTGCACATTTTGAAATACTTTTTTTTCAATTATTTCGATCATAACGCGCCCAAAAAACAAACGACCACATCATCACATTATATACAGAATTATCCTTTTCTTGGTTTCAACTGCAACATTTTATCTGTAACGGTTGTTCCAAAAAATAAGAGTGGAATATGTTGAAAAATTTTCAGTAAACAAATTTTTCATAGGAGTATATTTTGGCCCCTTCAATTCGGAGATCATGCAAACATGCATACACAGACTCCATATAGGTTGTATAGTTACTGATTGACAGGGCTCTGTATCAAGAGGGAACACCATGTATCATTTATTTTCTGTAATCAGAATTTTGTGTAATCAAAAGTTTTAGAATAAAATCATCTGGATGCTATTTACTTTACCTGTCAAACTGAGCCTCTCAAGTCATTCAAGACAAAAGTGGTTTTGGGATGAAAGGTGCATGCTGTTTTCTTGATCTAATTTTCTTGATCAGCCAATAAAGTACTCGTGTTATATTTTTAATTTTCTTGAAAAAAATAAAGCTCAAAAAATTGCAATGAATGTCGAATTGTTTGTATTGACAAGGTTTTGTAATAACAATTCTAGAAAATATTTTTAAAGTCTAGGTTGATTTCAGCGGATTCAACGCTTATCTATAGTGTTAATGACTTGAAGATTTAATGAGTTTGCACTTGATTCCAAATGACTCTATTGATAACTTATTGAAAAACGATTACCGTTGATACTTGGGTGATAATTTCTTGCCAGTTTTATACCCATCAAAACATTTTATATACTAACGACAACCCGATAAAATTTTGTTTATAATTTTCGTAGGTACGTGTATCGTGATTTCGTGCTCGTTGAATAGTTGATAGGAAAATAATGAAATTAAAATTTTCAAGTGGTTATAATTTTTATAAATATTTTACTTCAAATACATCGTAATTCTAGTTACCTATTCAATTTCTTACCATATGTACTTAGACTTACCGAAAAATTGGAATAAAAAAAAAAAGTGGTAAAATGACGATACTGGTAACCTTATTCATTGATACGTAGATAAAATCCAATTAATTCATGATTTTCATCTTAATAAAACAATATATAAATATTTTTACACCGTATTTTCAAATCAGGAGGTAGCTAATTTCATGAGCTGAAATTTTTAAAAGCAAAGAAAAACATTTTTTATAAAAATTCGTTTAACTACAAAGTATATTATGAGAGATGAACTGCCTTATAATCTTTAGAAAATTGCGAACATTATTTCAGTGTTACACGATCTTGAATTTGACGTTTAATTTATCTTTGTTTTTACTTTGTTTCAGGATATGACATGTCACCATTCATCAGACGATACGCGCGTTATTTAAATGAAAAAGCGTTATCGTACAGAACAGTAGCATTCGATTTTTGCAAAGTTAAACGCGGGTGAGTAAATTTTGCCACGAACGGTAATCGGCTTACAAATTGTATGAAAAAGTATTCCTTCTTAGGTAGTAGGTAGCTAGGTACAACTTACTGTTATGGGTAGGTAGTCTAGGTACCTGGATCGTATAAGATTTAACATTGTTGACCCTTGTTTTCTTTTTCAACTTCCATAAAAAGATAGGTTATGGCGTGAAACGCGTGGCTTGATTGATCGAGCGTGAAGTCTGATCACAGAGCTTTTATTGATGCGGAAAATTTACAGCTGTATATAGATATTCGCTTTTGTTTATTTGGCATTATGTTAAATGTGTAGTTTCATGGGGAAATTTCGAGTTACGAAATAAACGTAAAACTACCCGCTGCGTCACGACTCACATATTTTCGTATTTAGATATATATTTTAATGGCACTTGCGTCACGTCGTAGCGTCGCGACGCATCGTCGACGAAACACGATTCAATATTTCATTATTGACGAATGATTGCATCGTATGCAAATAATATTCGAATGCTCAGATGATTTTTTCTGTTCCTAAAAGGTCGCCCGAAGGTATGAATGTGGTAGATACTGTGTGTAACTGGGTGGGTCGTTTTTTTTTTTTTTCTCTCAAAAATCGGAACGTAATAAAGCACAATATTTGTGAAGTGGGGTCAAAAGAACGTAGTAAAAATTTCAGCCCATCATCCCTTGTAGAAATTTCATTCCCGCTCTAAAACAGTTCAAAATTTGAAAAAAAATTTAATTTATCAGAAATAGTTGTAGTACGATTAGTTTTACCCAAAAAGATTATTTGAGACGATTTTAAAATGTAAACCACCTTTAAAGGACCATATAAAATACGTAAATTTTTGGCACATATTCGATTCTGGTACGTCTTTGGCTCGTAGGTGTAATAATTCCATAAATTTTGAATTTTCATAATTGTCTCCTTTATTGAAAGAACCTCGAAACTGCAATCCTTCTTAACTCAAAAATAGTACTCTTTCAAAAATTTCTTGTATAAATTCCAACTTGCTTCTGGTTGGAAATTTAATTTTCAGGTTGTGCAAGAGCACGTTTGCACCACTATGTTCGTCAGCCATACTCCTATCCACACATTTTACACGATGATTTAGCTTAAATTTTCTATTTTCAATTTTTAACTCAGCCTTTCATCAGAAGTGGTTTTAATTGACAGTGTTAAAATTATATACATTCAAAAATTCGTCCTCACTTCGTTCACATACATGTATACCTTTTATTTAAGTTTTAAGTATCGCATTTTAAAAATTTGCACATACTAAAAAAAAATTGTGATATTTTTCCCCGAAACGAAAAAATAAAAAAAGTTGAAAATCATCGTAAATTAAGTAAAAATTAAAAAAAAAATGCTATAAAACAGCAGAAATTTGAACAAAAATTGAAAAAAACGTGTTGAGAAATCGGTGAAAATTGACCAAAATTAAGGGAAAAAACGTTGAAAATCATTGAAAATGGAGAAATATTTGACAAAAATGGGCGAAAATTGATCTAAAATATAAAAATAAATTATTGAAAATCATCAAAAATTGGGTAAAAAATTGCCTAAAACGGGTAAAAAGTGCAGCAAATTGATCAAAAATTACAATAAATGAGAGAAAATTTTGTGAAAATTAACCTCAATTATGTTACAAATCATCGAAAATAGGGAAGAATCTAAAAAAAAATGGATTTAAAGTGTCGAAAAGTGATAAAAAAATCATTAAAAAAATATTGAAAAATTGGTGGAAATTGACCTGAAAATATGAAAAAAAAATCGTTGAAAATGATCTAAAATTTTGTAAAAATTCAATAAAAGTGAGTGAAAAGTGTAAATAATTGATCAAAAGTCACGAGAAAATGTTGAAGTTAAGTGAAAGTTGTGTAAAAAATTTAAAAAAAGGGAAAAAAGTGCAGAAAAAAAATCGAAAATCATGAAAAAAATTTAGGCCAAATTCTAGATCTTGGACGTGTATACTAGAGCGGGTCGAATTTTGCTTTTTTTAAAAATATTTATGTGATGGGATCACAATAGTTTGGAAATCAAAAGGATATAGTAGAAATTTCAGACCCCAACTTAATTGTTTTAATTTGCAAAGCTCACTTAAAATTCAAAAATTTTCAAAGAATTGAAAAAAAATTTTTTGGAAAATTGAAATAAATTGAATTATTATAGTTATTTTGACCCAAAATGACCATTGGTGGCATTTTTTCATCATTACCCTACTTTTCAGGATTTAAAAAAAAATCTTTTTTGCGATTTTTTATAATTTTTTGAAAAACTAGGAAGGAAACATTTTTTTGAGAAACGCCCCCCCCCTCCTGAAATCGATGTAGGTCATCAATTTTACACGATTCAGCGCGATATTTCATTTTTATCCCGTAGTCGATTTTTCAGAAGCTCTTAAAATCGATTGTGAGAGTAAAAGTGAAATATTGATCTTAATCGTATAAAATTGATATCGTACGTCGATTTCAGGGGTGAATTTTTCAAAAAAAAAGTTTCTTCCTAATTTTTCAGAAACCGTGAAAATTAAAAAAAGTTATTTTTTTTTGAAAACCTCGAGAAGTGGAGTAATGATGAAAAAATGCCACCAATGATAATTTTGGGCCAAAATAAGTATAATAATTTTATTTCTTTTTTTAATTTTCAGAAATTTTTTTTTCTATTTTTTGAAAATTTTGAGTGAGCTTTGCAAGTTTAAAAAATTTAGTTAGGGAACTGAAATTTTTACCACATCTTTTTGAGGTCATTTCGCAACTATTGTGACCGCGTCGCATGCAGATTTCCAAAAAAAAACAAGTTTGGACTACCTTAGTGTGTACTGGGTAACATATTCATGTCAACATTTTAGCATGAAGTACATACAATTTAATCAAAAACGTTTACTCTTCTCTTCACTCTATTTTTGACATTCGATTTTATCATTTTCCATCAAAATAAAAATTATGCAGTCATTCATCATCACGAGTTTTTGATTAAAAACTTCAAATCAAAAATCAAACTTTTTTATTTTTTTTTATAATTTTTTTGTTTTTTTGTTTTTCATTTTTCTAATTAGACATCCATGTCAACATTTTAACACTAAGCGCAAAAGTTATAAATTTTCTTATTTTTCAATTTTTTAAAATAACATCTCAACAAAAAGTGCAAAAACCATTCATAATCATCTTTCATCGCGAGTTTTTGATCAAAAACTTGAAATCAAAAATTAAAAACGTGACATAAAAAATTTAACATCAATAACGTTACATTTTCACAAAATGACCCCTATCTCTAAAACATATCCATGTCAAAATGTTGAAAAATGGGTGAAAATTGACCTGCATAATGAAAACGACCTAATTTCTCTTCACTTCCTTTTCACATTTAATTTTATTATTTCTTAACAAAGTAAAAATTATACAATCATCTTTCATCACGAATTTTTGATTAAAAACGTTGTATCAAAATTGTTACATGAAAACGTCGTGTTTTCACGGTATGACCCCCAGTTCTGAGATGTATGCATGTAAAAAATTATGTTTCTTCCTTGCCATTCAGAAAAATTTTAGACCCCCTCCATGAGACATTTCTGGAAACTCCATTGCTGAGGGTTGAGGTTAAACGTTTAACAATTTGAAAAAAAAATCTCACGATAATGACTTTGTAAGTGGTATCTAATAAGAAAATATTAAACTTATTACGCTATTTTCTGATCACATCTGGAAAAGTAAATATTTACTGATAGACGTTTAGTTCTTGATGCTTTTAGTATCTCTACAGAGTAATAATAATTCGTTCTCTTCCTTCATGGTTGAAAATATCCATTCTCAAGGTATCATTTTTTATTTAAGAAGATTTTTGTTCCAAATAATGAGCCATCCAAGCACATATAATCTACCTATTGAAAAATTAACAGAATGTAGGATTACCCAATTAATAATTGAATCGTTAAACAGCCCTTTTTTTTCAAGTTAATGAATAATAAAAATAGTCGATTTGCGTGACGCATGAATTTTTTTCTTCCCACTACCTAGTACCTAGCTATCTATACCTACCTACCGTATTTTCTGATTGAACTGTTTCTTTTCTTTGCTCTAAGTTATTTTTTTCTTTTTTTTTTTTTTTTAGAAAAGAAGATGGTGTTTTGAAAAACATGAACGCAGATAAATTACTGAAAACTTTACCCGTACTGCAGAGTCAACTGGACGCGTTATTGGAATTCGATTGCACTGCGGCTGATCTAGCAAACGCCGTCATTAGCATGGCTTTTATGTTATTATTTAGGGACCTTATTAGATTGTTCGCTGGTTATAACGATAGTATTATTAATTTAATAGGTAAGTCGTTCATCTGACGCAAAGTTGACAATGTCATAGGTGAAAGCATCGCTGAGCTGTTACAACGGTTACATAAAATACGTGGAAAAAGAAGTCGCCTGATTATGTGAAAGTACGAATGTTTATAAGTCTCGTGTCTTGTGTAGTTTTTCAGTACGATGACACGATGTAACTGGTTGAACGGCACAAGAAAAAAATAACGATACGCTAAATTAATGAAATTAACCGGTGTAATTATCCCAAACAGTGTCGAGGGATCGGAGATGAATGTTCTAGCGTACTGAGTGAAAAATACTCGTGTACACGTTGTTACTTGGTAAATAGTTTAGCTACTACGATGTACGGGTTGTTTAAAAAAGTTTTTCTTTTTTTAAAAAAAAACCAGCAGTACCTCCATTTGAAAAATTTCTAATCACACCAGTTGATCTTTTCGGTAAATAAATTGCCTGGCAATACTTTACGAGAATCGTTATTAAGCCTGCAAGGTTAGAAAAACGACATTACCTTAATGGAATTATACAATGTTCTATGTAAAAAAATACACCAACGATTGGTTAAAGCAAAACGAAAATTTCGCAGAATCATTGCAAAAATTATATTTTTCAAATTGGGCAGATATAAAGTTTTATTTCGGTTCGAGCACAGAGTACAGTTTGAAGGATTTATTACACCGTTACGGCATGGATTTCAAAGTCGACGGCGATAGAAGAACCGGAGAAGAATGCGAGTACGACGCTATGTTTCAAATTTCCAAATACACCGAACACGTCGGAGTAGGCGAAACGAAAGGATCGTCGAGTAGCGCAACTAACGAATCTGGCACTTGGGAAATGACGTCGACGAGTACCGTCGTCGGCAGGTACAGTAGCTGCGACGACGATAAAGACGACGGCGAATTTATTATTAGCAAAGAGTACGAGCAGGATAATGTGAACGAGCCGTCAACCGCGAATCAAAATTGGAACGAGAATTTATCTTTGTCTACGTGTACTTCGGATATCGTACAGGTGAAGCAAGAAAAAGATCCGTGGACCTACGAAGCGCAACGGAAAAGCGATTTTGAAAATTTCATCGAAAACAAGTTCCGTTGCATGGAGATGAAACTGTGTAAAAGATGCTGCCCAAAGGATTGCTTCGAAGCGTTTAAAAATGTTTACAAACGTATGAGGAAAATTTAAAATTCGCAAGGTTTACAATATATGCTGACTTACTCGCGCGTATTCTATGTAATCGGTGTCACGCAAGCATATTTTTTTTTTTTTTTTTTTTTTTTTTTTTTTTTTTTTTTTTTTTTTAAATAAACATTTTACTTATAATTTAATATCTATTGGTCTATGAAGTACGTATAAATTTCTTAAACACACAATTTTATAGAAAAATATTTCGGAATGAATAAGAAGCAATGTCGCGAAGCTCTTGATCTCTATAAGAAATTCTTAATTCGAATGGATCGAGTCAGTGAATTTCTAAAAGTTGCCGAAAACGTTGGTATCGATAAAGGCGAGATTCCGGATTTGACAAAAGTAACTACGTTTTACGAAACTTCATTTTACTCGTCGTGAGAACGTAATTAATTAACTTGTTATTTTTACTCTTCTAGGCACCTAGTAGTCTATTAGATGCATTAGAACAGCACTTGGCTGCGCTAGAGGGTAAAAAATCTGTGGTCAATACACCAACACAAGCAGCAACGTGAGTATCTAATAAAATGAATTAGGTATCGGTCAAATGAAAAGGAAATTTCAAGCAAAAGGAGTCAAAACTGAATTTAGACAATGTTTTTATCGTGAGTTGTGTTGCACGAACTAAACGAAGGCATTCTCACTAAGAGAAGGTCTCTACTGACCGCTTCCGATCTGAACGAAACGAGCCAAGGTGGAAAAAGCATGTGAAGAAAATACCGATTCCAAGTTTTTATTTATTTTTAAATTTTTGACGAGTTTTTGAAAATTCGAAAACTAGGTTAGGTTAATGAAATATTTTACGAAATAAGTATGCTTTTTTTGAGCTTGTAATAAAGATAATTTATTGCTATATAAAATACTGATCTTGCGAATCAATATATCGTATTTTCCAGGAAATTTACAGACGGGGGAGGGGGTGAGCCCAAAAGGCAGAAGGGTAGTTTTGGAAAATTACACCCTGCCTAAATCAACTCCATTCGTTCGTTTCTTTTAAATATCTTTCCAACGGTAGGTTTCACTTACTATACTTAAATGAATTTCTGAAAAATAGGCGGGGATCCGGGGGGGTGGGAGGGTGGTTTAGGAAAATGGTGCCTTTTCTAAATTAACTGATTTCGTTACTTTGCTCATCTTTCAAACAATAGGTTTTAATAATGACCGATATTTTTCCCAAAAAATTTCAAAAAACCAAAAATTGAACATTTTTTTTACCTTTTTTGGAAAGTTTACGCTGCGAGGGGCCTTCTTTCAAAATTCTTATGATGACAAAAAATGTTCAGCACTTTTTGGACTATAATTTAGGTTAAAAAAATACGATGATTGGAACCGACGTAGTGGGTATGTGAAGAAAGAAAGGTAGTTCCTGAGATGGGAAGGGCCTTGAAAAATGGCACCCATCTAATTTTTTTCTCCCTCTACATCAAGGGTTAATCATCAGATCAGTTTCAACACTGCAAGCTGGAGCCTTCTTACATTTCTTCAAGATATTCGAACTACTTCAGAATGACTGAAGTGAACTTCTGTAGCTGAAATTTTTTCATAGCTAAAGGAAGACTACATCAGCCTGTTAGTGGTTAGTGAAAAATTGTAGCTCGTGAGTGGAATTATTTTCACTTCTATTCAGTTTTTCAATTTTTTGAAATCCAGGGGAAAAGAATAAAATTTTTCCTGGAGCTTCTAAAATGTTTGGGGAAAGGGATAGATTGATTCACGAGGTTAATATTAGGCGATAACCACCTTTTATAGATTTTAATTTTTATGCAAAATATTTTGTTTAATATTTGATTTTTGCTGTATACGTATTATAAAAACTCGAGTCAGTTTTCAACTAAATATTTAAAAATTTGCTAAAAATCAAGAAATGATTCTCAGTTGCTAAAAATTGAGTACCGAGATTTTTTCTTCGTGTACTTGTTCCATGTATCTTGGTTTCGTTTAAATCGGAGCTGGTTAGGGGAAAAGGTTTTCTTGTACGGTGTTTAGGATCCGCGAGTGGAATCGTCCTCACAATTTTTAACGTTTTGTATTCCCTTACAATTTGATTCTTCTGTCAAAATGAATGTTTAGATTCCTTAAATTCACCGTAAAAATTCATTTTACTTAAATTGCTCATATTTTCCTTTTCGTTTACATGATTTTCATATTTCCATGATTCCATTTCAGTTGATTTTCATGAATTAAATATCAGTTATTTAACTTCGTTGTATATTATTTTAGACAACAAAGAACGGACGTTAGTAGTGGGGTGAGTGCATTATCCTCAACTAGTTCATCATTCGGTACTGCAGCTCAGCAGTCTGAAATTGTCGACGAAAACACAGCCAGACAAGCTTTGGCTGAAGAAGAAGCTATTTTAAATCAATATAAAGTAAGCGATACATTTAATTATTCTTCGTTAGGTATGTTTTATTTATAGACGAGAGTCGTTTAACGAACGTGCGCCGAATATTTTAACGTTTAAGCAGGCAAAAGTTCAAAGTCCAGTATCCAGTATTCCGAATGCGAATTCAAACGCCAACACTACTACAACAAATCCATTCCTCAGTTCACCAACGCAGCCGATTGTCGATCTATTTTCTGCGCCAGTGGCGCCCGCCGCTTTGAAAAATACTAATCAGGTTGAAAAACAAGTTGGATAATATGCAGACTCGATATGATATTCTTCATCGCATGAAATATTCGGTTAATGAAAAATTTTCAACGTTACAGACGAAAGCTTCGGATGATTTACTTCAGCTGGGTAATCCATTCGCCGATATGTTCTCTCAGCCTGCGGCACCAGTTCCAACTGCGACAGCATTTAATAATAACGTTTCCAATAATAACATATGGATGACCAATGGTAGGTGGTAAACGCGGTTGGAGAAATCTTTTTCGGCGTATTCGCTTAATCGATTATATTTTGACAGGTTTTTCTAATAATAAACCGTCATTGACGAATGCATTCGTTGATGATCGTTCATTTACTTCAGTATTTGGTGACACAAACACTACATCTTCTTCAACTACGACGACTGGTAAGTTAGGTGGCTTTCTCAATGGGTGTTCGGGTTTCATTCTTGAAAGATAGGTCTGATTTTAAACCTATTTGGAATTTTTGTGTTTTCTTTTGATCTTGTAATGTTTTTCAAAAACAAAAAAAAACACGCGCTTCTACATACAGGGTGTTTCAGGGTAGAAGTAAAGGATTTCAGCCGGTGATTAGGTGACACCTACCGAGTGTATGTAGGTATGTTTGCCTGGCCTCTAAATCGCAGGGGCTAATCTACTTCAATACATACAAATTTTTTCTACAATTTTGCATAAGTTTTCAAGCGAGTGCAGCTGGAAAACCAAGATAGATAGAGATTTTGGATTTATTCGAGTAAAAAGAGAATTTATCTAGATTACCATGGAGTAGCTCGTTTTTGTAATAGCAAAACAGGGAAGCGAACAGTTGATAAAATAATGCGAAAAACGTGCACTAAGACCTTCAATTTTTATCATTTTGGTTGAATTATTCGAAAATTTATTCTCGCGACACATCAATTAAATTAGTGTTATTGGAAGGAAAAAGTATGCTCTTTCCAATGCGTGAACCTCATTTCTCTATCTCGCTCGGATGAAAAATTATGAGCGTTTAAATTCTCAAAAATGATGAGAAATTCAATTTTTTTAAATTTCATTTTTCTTTTTTAGAATTCAAATGCTTATAACTTGCCATCTAAGTAAGACAGAGAGATAAAGTTTGCGGCATTGAAAAGAGCCAACTTCTTTCTTCTAATAAAATTAATTTAATTGATGTATCATGAACACAAATTTCTGAATAATTTAATAAAAAATATGAAAATTGAAAGTTTTAGTGCACGTTTTTCACATTATTTCATCAACAGCCCGCTTCCCTGTTCTGCTATTACAAAAACTAACTACCCAATGATAATCTAAATAAAATCCTCTTTTTCCTCGAATAAATCTCATATCTTTTAATATTTTGGTTCTCAAGCTGCATTCGCTTGTAAAACCTATACCCTGCCGTCGGTGATATGGGCGTAAACAATGAAATAATTACAAAAATATAGCATTTTACTTCACCATAACACTCACTCTTTGTGAGCCGCCTCCCCTGCTCCTTCACCGACGAAAAGTACTAGTGTCTAAAATTTTATCAAGTGAGCAATTTCAAAATTTCAGTCAAATCGTCAATGTAATTAGTGGACCTTGTAGGAAAAATGTTATTCAGCAAAATTTGTCATGCGGAAGTTTTGTTCATCTTGATAATTGAAGGGGCAGTGCTCATTTGAGTTTTAATAGTTCCTTCAAAAAATTGAGATAGGCAAAACTTCTACGTAACAAACTTTGTTGCAAAAATGTTCTACTACAAAATCCAGTACTAAAATCGGCGATTTGTAAACATTTTTTTTTCGTTACATTTTTCAAATTTTTTTAAATGAAAAATTTAACGGAAAAAAGTCCACAAATCGCCGATTATAGTACTGGATCTTGTAGTAAAACATTTTTGCAACAAACTTTGCTATATAGAAGTTTTTCTTTTCTCGATTTTTTGAAGGAGCTACTACAATTCAAATGAGCGCTGCTCCTTCAATTATCAAGATAGGCAAAACTTCCGCGTGACAAATTTTGCTCGATAACATTTTTCCTACAAGGTCCACTGATTACATTAACGAATTTACTGAAATTTTGAAATTGGTCATATGTTAAAATTTTAGATGCTATTATTTTTCGTCGGTAAAGGAAAAAGGAGGGCGATGGGGTCACAAAAAGTGAGTGTTATCTAAAGTAAAATGCTACATTTCTGTTATGACGTCATTGTTTGGACCCATATCACCTATGGCAGGCTATAAAATTAGAGAATAAATGTCTGAATATCAGAGTAGATCAGCCCCTGCGGCTCACAGGCTAAGCAAACATACATACATAGCCTCGGTATGTGTTGCCTAACCACTAGGTGAAAACCCTTACTTCTACCCTGAAACACCCTGTATATCATACTAATATAATATTGCTTCTTTTATGTGGTTTTGGAAAAGCAACTGTATAAGACTAACTTAAACGAAGTGAAATACCTATGTAGACATTGAAGTAATATGCTGTATAATGAGCTTTTTACTGGTGGAGAGTTATTAATCAGCGATTTTATGTGTATAAATGCTTCATTATTACGTAATTTGTTCCGTTGAAAATCCTCATTAATCCCGCGCGATGAAATTATTTAAAAAAAACGAATTAACATTTACTCCGGTAAATGGAAACGTATACAACTTAAATTAACAAATTATGTAATCAATTTTATAACCAGTGGTTTTTTAGGTAAATTTCGGGTATGGGTTTAGATGAATAAAGCTAAAACGAAGCGAAAGATTCTGATCAACTTCTGGAATTTGACGAATAATTATTTTACTATTTTGAATTCTTCTGTCATAAATCTGATGTACTATTTTTTGAAAACCAAGTTAATTATTTGAGCTTCTGAATTAGTATTTATTCGTCTTCGAATTTTTCGTAGGGTATTGTTGAAACTTGAGGGAAAACATGCTGGTAAAATTTCCTTAAGTTGTATGTATATTCCGTACAATGTGATGGATTGAAAGCGTTAAGGTTGATTATTATACTTACTCGGTTCTTTCTTGTCAAATGTTATATTCCTATTTACAATGGAAATATTCGTAGTAAATTTTTGTATTATAAACACACAATATTTTATTTATTTAGGGTGTGTTTAACCAAAAAAAGACTAAAAAAAAAAAAGAAGAAAAGGAAACAAACTTGTATTTTAATTTTTTTTTAATTGGCGCATTTTTAACATCGGGGATTTTTTTCAAGCTGCTTCTGACGGATCATTTCCTTCCTCTAACGCTACCGCTCCATTCGGCGCAGGCGATCGAGAGGACGCCGGTGATTTGAGTGCTTTATCTGGCGAGAGCGAAGAAGCGAAAAATTTACGAACTGGTATGGCACCGCCGCCACCCAGACCACCACCTCCGGCAGCCGGTCAACCGGGTGCCGGAACTAAGACAGCTTTAGATGATTTGAATGATAGTATCAGAGTAGCTATGGGATCGCCGTCGCGTCCTCCACCTCCTGCTTCCCAACAACCTATACCCGTTATCCCAGGTGGCGTGTCTGGTGCTATTGGCTCGCAACCTATTATGCAAGGTTATCCTCCGTTACAACAGCAGTTGTATGGGTCTCCCGTTAAATTCCCCCCTGGTCCACCGGGTAAGTATCGGACGATCGCTTCGAGTTGCGGTGATGGCATTTTCATCGAATTACTAACAGCGTTAATGATTGAATTAATGTTTTTTTTTTTCTACTGATTTAGGATCGGTCGCTGCGTGCCCGACGAGTACGGGTACCAGTAAAGTCATAACTGGTGATCTTGAGAGCAGTATAGCCAGCTTGGCAGAAAATCTTACCATTAATAAAACTAGCACGCAAACGAAGTAAGTTAGAGGACGGACGTGTGTAAATTACTCGTATTATTAAATTATAAATTCGTCGTTCTACTGATTGGTATTATTATTTACGCGCGTGTAGACCTATTCAATGGAATTCGCCGGCAAAAAGCGGTAATAACCCTTCGTCGTGGACACCTCAACCGATGGCAGCCACTACCGGAGTTAATTATAGACCTATGGTATGATTAATTTAATCGAATTAACTTAGTCGTCGGGCTCTTTTGTAATATAGCTTCGCTACTATTTACACAATGGACGATTTTAGGTGCAAGGAATGCCTCCCACAAATCCTGCAACTACATTCCCAGCTGCTTATTCGATGGTAAGCGGTTTTTTTATAGCACTTAAGGTATAAGGGTCCTAGATTAATGTGCACGATAACACGGACAATTGGTGTGTGATATGCATGTCAAAACTTCTTTTGGTTTTACCACATATTCTATTTATATTTTTTGTTATAAATAAAAATTTTTATTACTTTCATAAATTTGCAAAAAATTACTACGCTTCTTTTGCAATTTTCGAATTTTTCCAACATTCGGTATTGATTGAATATTTTTTATGACATAAAGTATATGAAATTTTCTTTCGTTTTTAGTTCTTTTTTTTTTGGAATGCGATTAAAATTTTTTTTTAGCCAAAATTATTTTTATATTTAGCTGTGATGATGAAAAATATAAGAAAATAGCAAATAGACATTATAAATAAATATCGCTGGTGTATCTGAATAATCGCTAAACAATTAATTAAGATTAGTGAGATTGGTTTTTTGGATGAAGGATGTAAAGTATTATTGGTTTTAATTATTTCCTTCGTATGTTATTTTTAATTCTTTTATCATTTTGCTCTATTTTACTTTACAATTATTTCACTATACTGATGGCTAACAAGTTGCATGTTTAGCTATAAATATTACTATTTGAAATTTTATTCAAGTAATTACGATATATGTTTGATTTGTGCAATCATTGCTTTGAATTATTCCGAGTACTTTTGAGGTATTATACCGGGTGTTTCGCATTAACCACGCCATCCTTATACCAGTGATAGGTCAACTCTTGAAATTTACATGTATAATGGTTGGCGTGAACACAAAATTGAAAGAGCTGAGATATGTTATTTTCAAAATTTCATTTTCACTCAAATTTGCTGCTCACTTTGAAAATTTATTGCGAAAAAATTAATTATGATGGGGGTGAAGTTGTTCGTAAAATATCACATGATAAATACAAAAAAACATGACTAAGAATTTGTAACATTTTTTAGTTATTGTGAATAACTTTCAAAAAAGCTATTACGAGAACTTCATTAAAACATTTTTAAATGAACGGAAGATCATCCTCAACTCAGTGGTTGAAATGGTAACCTCGAGGGTTGCATTTATACGGAGAAAACAAATATTTAGTAATTTTTGGACCAAAATAGAAAAGATTCTAAGTTTTGAAGGTAAATCGGCGAGAAGCAAAACAATTGTGCCACAAGGCAATGAAATATAAATGAGCAACTGTGTTTAAAAAATTAAACAGAGGGGATGAAGTGGTTTGTAAATTGTGACAATATACGTGTAAAGAAATGTTGTTTAAATTTTTCAGTTTTTTGTGAATAACTTCTGAAAAATTGATTATGAGCTCCCCACAAAAATCTTTAAAATGAGTAGCACCCCCTCCCCACCTCAATGGCCCGAGCAGAAACTTTGAAGACTGTTTCCTAATGGAGAAAAAAATATGTCATGTTAAAAAATGGAAAATCGAGGGATTTTTGAGAAAAAATTGATGTATTTAAAAATTTTACATTTTTTTCTTCTTTTGAACAACTTTTAGGGTTTATGTTCAAGGCATGTAGTTGGAAGGGGCCGAGGGGTGTCCTACAGGGCGTTTCGATTTTAAGTTTTTTTTCGAAAATTGAAAAGGGTATGTAAAAAAAGTTGCGAAGTGAAGTCAAATGAATGTGGTCAAAATTTGAGGTCTCTAATTTGACCTTTACCCCGCCCCCTTTTGTGTTTAAAATGTCAAAATTTGCATAGAAATGAAAAAAAAAATATTTTTTTGAATTTTTGGGCATGAATATGTCATAGTAGACCACATGAGACCAACAAAACAGTTTTTGCGAATTTTTTTGCGTTTAGGGGTTTCTAAAATCATGCATAATAATGGTAAAGATCGCGTATTCTGAAGCGATTTTCAAACAAAAATCAGAAAACAATTCATTCACTTGTTTTATGCTGTTGTCAGCTCTGTACGTTTTGAATAGAGTTTAACAGATTTTTGTAATTTTTGCGACTTTCAGAGGTTCCAAAAGTATTCATGAAGATGGTAAAAATCGCGTAATTCGAAGTGGTTTTCAAACAAAAATACGTGATTTCTACTATTTTTTGCGGCATTTTGAAACCTCTTAAAAGCAAAAAAATTCACAAAAACAGTTTTATTGGTTCATCTTCAAAATCGTTTTTTTTTTTTTTTTTTTTTTTTAAATTCTTGTACCAAAATGAAAGAATATTTTTTTCCTCAATGAAAACTTTTTTCTCCATATAAATTCAGCCCTCAGGGTTACCACCCCAACTACTGAGTTGAAAGTGCTCCTAGTTGTCCACAAGAAACTAAAAAAAGTTACAAATTTGTAGTCATTTTTTTTTGTATTTATTTTATCGTATTTTACGAACCACTTCACCCCCTCTCTTGATTTTTGTACTACACATACTCGAGAGTGTACACTATGTTTTAGAGCATGCAGCAAATTTTCATCATTATTAATTTTTTCGCAATGAATTTTCAAAGTGAGCAGTAGGTTTTGGGTGAAATCGTAATTTCGAAAATAGCATATCTCAGCCCCTTTCGATTTTTTTGGTGTACCAACCATTATGCATGTAAGTCTCATTATTTGATCTATCGCTGGGATAAGGTGGACGATGATGAGGTTAATGCGAAACACTCGGTACAACTTTGAGAAGAGAAGAGAGCATTATTAATGAACAAAATAAAGAAAGGCACGAATAAAAATTAAAATTTTACTTAAGTAGGTAACATATTGATCTGTGAACACAGGCTTTTTTCATGTACGCATTCAACATACACTTCGAGTGCGAAGCTCTTAATTCACGTTTAAGTTTGAATAATACGTAGCTTACTAAATTTATTATTTATAACTGCATTTATAAAACTTATTAATGTGTTTTTTTTAATCAAATTTTCTTTTACGGTTTGCATATTTGGTTTTGGCACAAGGAGTGGTAGATTTCTAATTTTTTCCACAGAAAATTCAAGATCGTTAGCAACATATATTTTCGGTAAAAAGAACCCTAAAACGTTATATTCATGTTCTTTACAATCACGATTTTTTTTGACAGATTCGAACATCAGTCTGTAGAACTAACATTTTTACCAAATCTTTTTCGAATTGAATCACAGAAGCTTTTGCAAAGATTACGTGTGTTATTGTTTAATTCTTTTAGCTTCCATATTGAATTGTTATGAAATTACAAGTATATTTCATTATTGTCGTATAAAAAAAAACAACTTTTAAGTATCACATTAAGTGCCTATTGACGAAGTTTTTTTTTATCGGGTTAAACACAAAATAGGGAAGAATGATGAATTTGATGATAGTAGTAAAATAAATAGTAATACATGCAACTTGTTGAGCTATAAATTTATTGGGTACATTACACGTGGCCGGTCTTTGATGTATCCTTATATAGAACACCGTTTGCGCAAAGCTTTCTCCTATATGTAAATTATTTTCGGGTGCAGGGTATGCAAAATATGCCTGCGGCTAGAATGGCAGTACCCCCATACAATAATGTAGCCATGATGAATCAACCGCAGCAGCCTATAGTTCCTCCACAAGCGCAACAGGCAACCACTCTCGATCCTTTTGGAGCGCTTTAATAATAATAATGTAGAGTAAGTAAGTGATCGAATGATAATTTTTTTTGTGTAAAACGTAATACTGTACTCTTACCTACTTATTCATCGGTGGTGAGTGAATGTGCAAATGCTTCGAATTACCAGCTTTAATTTGCATGGCATAAGCATGTGATGTATAGGTATGATGTGTTTTCTGGTATTGTAAACACTTGGTAATGGTATTCTTTCGTGATTTTTTTCCCATTCAATTTTGGACGTAATTCTTAAACTAATGATATGTGTTATTTATTGTGTTTTTATAACAGGAGTTTCAGTGGTGCGCTACTGACAGAAAATAAAAGACGGAATAGTTATTTAAAATATACATATTTTGAATGGTGTGATTCGATTCGTGTGCCATTACGCTGTGTTAGTGGTTAATGGAAACGTCGTCGGATTATTAATTTCTCTATAAAAGCTTTATTGCTTTCTTTTGCGATATATATTACTATACAAGCAATGAATTATTTATTCCTGCGTGTGATGTAGAATACTTATTTATTTAGTACATATTTTTAAATTATGTATGACAAGTTTTATGGCGTGTTTTTCATTAGACAGGTTATTTAATTTATTTAAAAATGTTGTATAATAGCATTATCAATGTTGAATATTTTATTTAGATATTATGAAAAAATACGAGTACCTACTATTTAAATACCCAGAAAATTATTGTATCGCATCTTTATTTCGTATGATGTGAAATACATACCTATTTATATAATAATTGTCCAGTACGTATTTATGTCATGCGTTTTATTTTATATACCTACTGCGTTTGGAAATCGCATTATGTATTGTTTGATGTTATGATCAACTTTTTTTTTTTTTTGTAAATTTTCATATATTACAAAGAAGCATAATACAAGTATAGTGAACTGAGATTTCTATTTGTTTTTGTTGATTAGGTATCATCGAGATAAATATAATTGCACTTCGGATGACCTTTAGTTCAACAAAATTCGAATTAAGTGTTTATAAATACGATTAAATAATAAAATGCATAGTATAAATCATGTTTAAGTAGGTTGAAAACAGGAACTAATGAGTTTTATTTATCTTATGTTTTTCAAAATTTTTGTATTTTCATCTGATTGGACTCGAAATTTTATCACAAATTGTAGCGTTATGCTGATCAGGGTCATTAAGAAATATTTTAACTATTTAAAGATGAGAAATTATACGATAATATTCATTGAAGTTTTTGTTTCGTTTCTGGCAAGTTATAAATTTTATTTATTAATGAAAATGGCTGCTGGAAAAGGTAAGAACGCCATGTTATTAATAAGTAATTAGGATAAAGATATCTATTTTGTACGACCAGAAATATTTTCCAAAATTGTTTAGTCAAATGGTTGTACCATATCACATGTGTTTTTCAGTTTTTATTGAATTAATCTTCAGGTAGATACAAGAATTTCATTTCTGTTAAAAGATTATAAATATTTACAGTTTTGAAAAAACGTTTATATTCCATCATCTTCTCATAGTTCATTTTATTTTCGCTAAAATTAAGTTATGAAACTGGAACATAACTTCGGTGATATAAGAGTTGTGCACTGAGGTGCCGAGAGAGTTGGAAAAATGATCGTCACAAAGGTTTTTTGTTACCGTCAGTCACTTACGATTACAAATATGTGTCGATCACGATCACCTTTTTCAACTCTGTTAGGACGTTTCAATTTGATTTTTTTTTTTGAAAGTTTGAGGTAAAAAATTGGGATCTCCAAGTTGAACCAGCTCTGATTTAAAATTTCACAACTTACATAAAAATCGAAAAAAAATTCTTTTTTCGATTTTTTTGGTGCTGATGTGTCATAGTAGACCACATGAGACCAAAAAAAAATTCGCAATTTTGTTTGCTTTTCAGAAGTTTTAAAATTTTTTTTTTAAATGGAAAAAATTAATTATTCAAAATTTTCTCGAAGTAATGAAGTAAAAATACGAAATCCTATCATTTTTTATGACATAATAAATAAAAGTATTTTTTTTGCTTTTGCACTTCAAAAAAATTGAAATACCTATTCGATTATTTTAATTTTTAAACACGATTTTTGTAATCCCTGAAAAGAAAAACATTAAAAAATTTTTTTGTGAATTTTTGAAATTTTAAATCAAAAGGGAGTGAGGTAAGGGTCAAGTTAAACACCCCAAATTTTTAGCACGTTCGTTTCACGTCATTGTACAATTTTTTTTACTGCCCCCTCCAACTTTCGAAAAAAATCTAAGATTGAAACACTCTATTGGATACCAAACAACATCAACATATTAAAATTTGCATTTTACTTAAACTTAATGTTATAAGGCTGCCTTTAACTTTTTAAATCAAAGTAATTTTTTTCTCAACGATCCAATTATACTATATGACAGTATTGTATTGCGTTAAAACTTGATTATATTCGAAATAGACTTCAAGATTGCCTTAATACAATTATACATAACGGAAAATAAAGAAGCCACTGTGAAAAACGCTTTGAAATTTATCGAAATTGCTAAAAAGAATGATTGTGATATGGCAGTATTACCCGAATGTTTCAATTGCCCATACGGAACAAGTATAAGAAAAATTATTTAATCAAATCATTTAGGTCAAGTGCTATTTTACTAATTCAATTTTTCGTCTCAGATTTTTTCCCTGAATACGCCGAAGAAATCCCGAACGGGGAAACATGTAAAGCTTTGTCAGAATGCTCGAAAAATTTAAAAATTTTTATAGTTGGTGGATCGATTCCCGAAAAACATGATGGCAAATTGTACAATACTTGTACCGTGTGGAATCCGCAGGGTGAATTGGTTGCTACACACAGAAAAGTAGATATATTTTAGTTCTTAAAATATACTATGAAAAGGAAACAACGAAGGATCTTATGTTTAAAATTTTTGATGTTAAAAAAAAATGATTTTCTTTTTATTTTTAGGTTCATTTATTTGATGTTGATATACCAGGTAAAACTACATTTCAAGAATCTGAGGTGTTAACTCCTGGCTCAAAATTCAACTTTTTCGATACGGGAAAGTTTAAGGTTGGATTGGCTATTTGTCATGATTCTAGGTTCCCCGAACTAGCTCAATATTATCAAAGCCAAGGTAAGTACTAGAATGTAGTAGTTTTTACTAAAAGTTTTAGCGAAATTGAATTTTCATTTTTTCAAAAAAAAAAAAAAAAAAATATAACAAACGTAGAAAAACACTTTATTTACTTATTCTACAAAAAATTAAGCAATAAAACTCGTTAAGCATGGTTTTCATATTTAAATCAGATTCACCAATCCACAGGTGAACAGATAACTAAACAAGAAAACGTTTCTACAGTCTCGGACTTTCCTAGAATTTTGAATTTTTAACTACTCTTTTTGAATGAAATGCATTTTTAATTTACCTCTTCTTAATAATATCTCATGTAGGCACAACGCTAATGAAAATTTGACTTCTGTTTTTCATTTACGTAAAAATAAATACATGTCCAGTATAGATATGATATCGATATATTTATCAGGATGCAAATTGATTATTTATCCGGGAGCATTTTGTGATACCTTGGGTCCACCTCATTGGAAATTATTGCTACAATCCAGAGCTCTTGACAATCAGTTGTACGTTGCCGGAGTATCGGGGGCACGAAACGAAAATGCCGATTATGTATCTTATGGGCATACTACGCTTGTAAATTATTATGGTGAAGTCGAAGCTAGTACAGGATATGATGAAGATATTATTTACGGATTTATTGGTACGAGTAAAACTTGGTACTTATATTTACTCAATCATACTAATTATTCGATGGATATTTAGTAATAGTTCGGTTAATGGAATTCAACTCGAGCTATAATTAAAATTTATAATTTGCTTTGAATGAATAGATTTGAATAAATTGGAAGAATTCAGACAAACTGTTCCTATACTGAAACAAAGAAGATCAGATTTATATGAAGTGCAATACAAACAATAGAATTATCACCGATTTTTGAAAATCCATCATCTATTGAAAAATTGACTGTTCGTTCAGATAGATAAGCGCATTGTATCTCCCATTGTAGATATTGAATCTATGCTGATCAGCATTATTTTATAAATTTTTCGTGAGGGTCCTAGCTATCGGCTTAGTTATAGATCATGCGTGGATTTGTGATTGATTCGTTTAGTTCTAATATTTATCATGCGATATTTCTTGAAAGATATCTCATTATTTGATATTTTAAATTTTTACTTAATAAGATTTGCATGATATATGTACTTCACAATGAATTAAACTCAATTCATTCATTTTTATTTTCTGTGATTATACCTTTTCAACCTATTTTTACAAACAGTCGCCATAATGCGTGTGCACGATTATATTTTGTTATTATTATAGCACTTCAAGTACTTCAATACATTAAGTTTTCGCTTTCAAACGAGATATTTTGAAACAATGAATAATGTAATCTTTTATTCAGAGATAATCTGTATGTGTAATTGTTATTTATAATATTATACGAAGGTATTTAACGTGATAGGTACTACGTACTTATTTATACGGTGCCAAAAAACGTGATCAATGGTGTTAAAATGATCAAAACACTGATTGGGACATCTCTTGATCTCTGCATCACTTTAACCTGAATTATGAAAGTTAGTAAGTTACAAAACAAGGAAAAGGAAAATGTGTAATATTAATTTTCAATAGGTAATTACTCTTTTTGGAAAATGAAAAAATCGTAGACTTAAGCTCATCGACTCATTACTTTTATGAAAACTATAAGTGGTAACATTGAATCAACGTTCTTCTGATAAGATGAATGAAAAATGAATTAAGAATACGAAATGAAGGAAAAGAAATGTCTGAAAACTATATTCGAATATTTAATGAGTACGAAGAATTAACGATGCATTTCTTTGATTTCCATTTTACAATCGTATCATTTTGATAAAGCGTGAGTTCGTGATTCTCAACTGAGTGATCGTGGTATGCCAGTTTAATGTGATATTTTGAGAGCTTAAAAACTAGTATGTAATTCTTATCAACTGCTGATTATGATAACATTTATTGCGGAGCTAAACCGAAGATTTGTTACTATTTAAAATTATGAGGTATTTTGTTAATGCTTTCCAATTTCGACGTTCTTTCGGAGTTTGCAGAAATTACTCAATTTTTCATAAACTTTCTACGAAAAGTTATATTCATTTATTGATTCTGAAACTTTTATCGCGATCAGTAATGTCTTCTACTAAAGGTAATTTATAAATGATTATTTTTTGCAACTAAGTATCACCTACATATTTATCTCATACGAGATATTCTTCATTTTTAAGGTACGAAACTAGCACTGATTCAGCTACTCAGTGTCAGCGACAAAGAGTTGAATATTAACAATGCGGTTAAAATGATTGAAACTGCTAAAAATAATTCAGCGGATATAGCAATTCTGCCGGAATGTTTCAATTCTCCATACGGAACAAGTAAAGAGATAAAGATTGTACAAAAATAACAAACTTTTTATTTGAAAAAAAAAAAAGAAGTAATAACTACATTGAGCTGAAAAATCTGAAAATTTAAAACAGAATACTTTCCAAAATATGCTGAACAAATACCGGATGGCGCGACGTCCAAAGCATTATCAGAATGCGCTCGTAAAAACAACATTTTTGTGGTGGGTGGAACTATTCCTGAAATCGAAGGAGATAAATTATATAATACATGCACTGTATGGAATTCTAAAGGCGAGTTAGTGGCGAAACACCGTAAAGTATGTAATTAGAAATTATGTTATTTTCTTATTTTAGACGTAATTAATTTCGATAATCTTTAGTACGTCATTTTTCCAGGTACATTTATTCGACATCGATATTCCAGGAAAAATCACATTCAAAGAGTCAGATGCACTGAGCCCGGGTAATAATTACACCATATTCGAAACAGATAAGTTGAAAATAGGTGTAGGTATATGCTACGATGTTAGATTTCCAGAATTGGGAAATATTTACCGGAATGAAGGTAACAAGAAGAACTCTAATCAAATTATTGATTCAACGTTTAAAAATATGAAATAATTATATTTAGGGTGTCATTTGTTAATTTATCCGGGTTCGTTTAATGATATAACTGGACCTTTACATTGGTCTCTCTTGTTACGAGCCAGAGCTGTAGATAATCAAGTTTATGTAACGGGAGTGGCTCCAGCTCGAAACGAGGAAGCAGAATATAAGTCACATGGGCATACAATGTTTGTCAATCCACTGGGACAAGTGGAAACCGAAACCAAATATCAAGAAGAAATATTATACGGTTACGTGGGTAAGTGCAGTTTAGTAACATTCCTCATAAAACATCTCAATTTGATTACAACAAATAAAAAAAAACATTTTTATTTCAGAATTAGAAAAAATTACCGAAACCAGACAGAATATTCCAATTCTAAAACAGCGCAGAACTGATCTATATGACGTTACTTATCATCGTTTGTAATAGTTCGTTGGAAAATAAATTCATGCGCATTTCATGTTTTAATGAGTTTAAACTTTAAATACTTACCAATGCCGATATTTGAATTAATATTTTTTCAATGATTTTCTTATCAAGGCTAATCTCTGCTTATGAGCTTCCGTAATAGGCGGCTTTTTATACGGTTTTACTTCTTCGGCACCAAATCCAGGAATCCACATATTATACATTTTTTCTGAAGGAAAAAAAAATTGAATGTAAATAATATAAATAAAACATCAAATTAAGAGAATTTAGATTTTTCTGAATACCCAAATACAACTGCACATCTTTTACTTCAACAGTATTCGAATTACGGTGTTTAGCGAATATACAGGCTGTATTAACGGTGCTATTGACAAAATCATCAACTAATTGAAGCAGAAGATCTTCTACTTCTTCATCTAACTGCTCACAGGGATCAATTTCTTTAACTAAATCTTGTAGCCGCGTTTTCGTTAAAATCTAAAGTAAATTTTTTAAAGATAATCATTTTGCTAATCCAAAAAAACAAATAATCGTGCAATTTTTACCTGATCGTGATTGATAGTAGCAGCAGATGGGTTTACAGTCGATTGCATTTTTGGAGTATGACTAGTAACAATTGATGTATTATGACTAGCTGGAGACGATACAGCTGCTGAAGAAGTCGTATTATTCATCAGTATAGAATGTAAGCTCATACTTGTTGCACTTGTACTAGGAACAGGAATGGCTTTTTCGGTCTACAGAAATAACATGAATTACTTCAAGTAAAATAATGATGACGAGAGTTTAAAATTACCGTTGACGGTTCTGATATCTGTGTAGCTGAATCCGAAATTGCATTTGAATTCACTTGAATCGGAACATTCTGAGTAAATATTGTATTTGGTTCTACTTTAACGTTGGTATCGATTGTTTGAAATGTAGGCATATCCGCGAGTAAATTATTGTTGGTAGTCATTACGTGTAGGTAGTTTCAACAATGAAACACTTGTGATTGTAGATGTTGAGATGAAAAATGTACAAAATGGTTTAATTTTAGCACAAGCACGCTAGCGAACAGAGAAATTGTTATTCGATTCTGTTTGTTTCTCTCTACACCCTCTCTATGATCTTTTATCACATTCAGACGATAAAACTATTGACGGTTTATAATAAAAACTGGATAGTCTGAAAAGTCACTGAATGAAATGACAGTTTGTAATTTTGAGCGCTAGGAGCGCTAGTTGATTTTAATTAAAAACTTACACTGTGAAGTGATTTTTTTTTTCAAAATCATAATACTTTTTACATTTTGTAACTTCTATGTTTGAATTAATGAACATTTAAACATTAAAGATACGCTAAAAATAATCATAAAATAATGTATATTTTTATTTTATTCCAACTATTCAAACTTCAGGCTTTTACTTTACATCTTTACTTTACCAATTTCATTCATAATAATTTTTAAACAGAATAAGAAAGGATTTATTTTCGATTTTTCGTGACAAAAAATGACTAAAACATCGTTTTTTATTTTTAAAACAATACGTACCAATGTTTAATTTTAATGATATGATTTTAGTAATAAGTAATCCAATAAAAAAATAGAAAAAGTACATAAGCTGAAGGAAAAAATAATTTCGCTGCTGCATCAATTATTTGTACTTCTTTATGGACGTTTATGAAACATATTTTAAAGTTGGTTTTAATTTTCATGATTTCAGCATCGACATTAATTTGTTCATCCACGATTTCCAAAGTTTTTCTCTAAAAGAAATTGTACTCAGTTAAATCATTTTTACTTATACATATACACATGCACTTAATACCGAAAATTTTCTTATTGTGTAATATACGTAAGTAGGTAGCTAGGTACCTTATCGGGGCCATGTGGCAACATTTTGAATTCATCATTATCGTCAGGATGCGTTCTTAATATAAGGTTTGAATTCGTTTTTATCATGAAAACAATTAATGTCGATTCCAGAGCCACAAGGAAGACAAATATGAAGTTCGCTGCATTCCAAATATCCACTGCTGCATTATAAGAATTCATTAAGCCGGTACTTTGAATGGTGTAGTACCATGCCAAAAATATTACAGCAGACATGGCTATATAAATTCGTAATATCAGAATCCTTTCTAACCATAATGGTATCCAAGATATCAAAACTGCAATTATTACTGGCAAATAAAATTTTTTAAAATAATAAAAAAATTCTCGATTAAACATCAAATCCACTTGCAAAACACTATAGTCACCTGAAAAACAAAAAAATTACAATTCATATTAAATAATGGCATGCTTCAAAGGTTTCCTCATGAGCATTGATAAAAGAAAAAAAATAAACGAAATAGATTCACCAGCATTCGTTTTCGCATCATACGTAAAATTTTCCCATTTTTCCAAAGTGAATTTTGCTAGATGAATGTTTTTCGTCACTTGAAAGGGATTATCGCTTTTCCATTTTAGTGTAACATATTTTTTAGTTGAATGATCTATGAATAAAAATAAAATAGGCGAGTACCTATAGTCTTAAGGTACTATGAAATTTTTCAATTCATAAATGAAACTCACCAGTAGTTAGACGGATTGGACAAATCTGCGAATCATGAGGATAATTCTTCAGATTCATCAGACAGCTTAAAGTAAGCGATATCCTAAGCAAATTTTTTTACAAGTGGGTGAAATAGTGCGTAAGTAGATAATCATACTTCACGTCACCGTGCATGTATGTTGCAATCACTTTATTCATATACACTCGAAAAACAAATTTGAAAATTTATCAGTAATCTATGTTTATAACAGCAATACCTACTTATTTTTTTAATGTGTATGCTTACCTTTTGTTGTATAAAACTGTTCCATCAGGATATATCCGAACATATGAATTAGGTTTAATACAGCTGGACTCATGGCTTTGTTTTTCATTGGAGAAAAATACGTCAGGTATCCAAACTTTACTAGTATCGGTTATGGTAAGCATCTCAATAGATTCTTTCATCAATAATATTTTAATATCATCTATGAGACGGCCAAGTGAAAAAAATTCATCAGCAGTTACTCAGATAAATGTGATACGTCTATATACTTAGATGCTTTTGTAATCGGTTTTTTTCATTAATATACATTTAATACCCACCTAAGAGATGATATGATAATCTGGGATCAACCCATGACATTCGAAGAACTAACTGTACTTTCATTTCCTGCAAAATAACATTAGCCTATTTAATTTTAGTGTAGGAGTGTTCAGGCACATCACATGTATGTGTACTGTGTACGGATAAGTGGTTGAAAGTAGTACAGGAATGAAAATACTGCTCAATTAAAACTGTTTTTTTACCATATTTACTTCATCAAGTTTTTCAAAATTTCTTACGAACATGCTGACATTGACGTTGACTGATTCATTTCCTAAAATATGATATTGGTAAATTGACAGATCATATACTCTTCTGCAGATATATTAACAGGCATGTAACAGTGTAGACAAGCCCGACTTAGGATATGGTACTATCTTTGTGAGAACCAGTTTGACTATGTATATAAATCAAGCCTAAGAGATTATTCTAACGTTACGAGACCCAGTTCATCTTCAGTAATATTTAAGATAGGGTAGGCCACATGAACTATTAATATTTCAATTTATGCAAATATTCGAAGTGCCGGATCTCAAATAGTCTGTAACATTTAGCGGATCTTACAAGGATAGTGAAATCAATGTACATATATATACGTATTTGCTGATTACACGTGCACTACCTACACTATTTTTTCAATTAGTGATTTTTGATTAACACTCACCGTGTTCTTCCATCTTTGGGGGGAGAAGTGCTCTTATACTGGAAGAATGATAATCTAGTATTCGTTCCAAAATTTTTGTCTCACCTTCAATATGTTCGATGCTCCTAAATATTTAGTATGATAGTAATATGAATAATTATGTACTGTTCAGTATGCGGTTAAATTTTAAAATAATAAAGGAATGATAAATGAAAAAAAGAAAGAAACCAAAAAAATAATGTCATCTTACCTTTTCACGATTGACAAAAAAATTATCACAGCATAAATTTTTCTCATTAATTTCATGGTTTACACTTTCTTTTTCTAACATTGAAAAAAAATTGAAAAAATTATTTAATAACCTATTATTCTGAAAATTCAAAACTTCATGGCTGGTGAATTAAAAACAAGTTGACTTTTCAAATTCCACTTGAAGAATTCGAACAAATTAATAAAAACTCGTAATATTTACATTATATAGATTAGAATCCTGAAACATTGTTGTTGAGATCAGATCAACAAATATAGAATTAATTTTGGTAGGAAGAGATTCTCGATAAACAACAGGATATTACTCATTAAACTATTTATCCTATGACAATTTGAGAAGGACGTGCGGTACACAGTTCATTAAATACTCACGTGAGGAAAGCACTTTACCAACGCGATCAAGTTTGTCACTAGTTTTTTTAGAATAAATAAATTGAATAATATTATTCATAAGAAAAAAAAACACTTTGAAAATAAAAAAATTTATTTATAAAACTTAATAAAGTGATTTTTACATCCTGATAAGTACAATGGCAAACAAAGAAAAAAATAAATAGGTACATCAACAGTTTCATGGGTAGTTGAACTAAATTACGAATTTATAATTAAACGAAGAAAAAAGGCAAAATTTACGAAATATCGAAACATTTAACAAAAAAATAATAAATAAATAAATAAAAATCTATGTGATTAACCATGATACAAATAGAGCCGAGGAAAAATTGAACATATAAAGAGTTTCCAAATGTGAATAAATGCTGTTTGTTACACATTTTTTCCTATTCTACAACTTTTTGACAGAATACCTATACATCACTTTTACATCTTGAAGCGTTATCTAATTACATTTTTTTTCTTCTAAAAAAGGCTATTAGGTATCGTATTATTACAATTAAAGCATAACGTTTATGTGCAGTAAGGTATGGGAATTCAAATAAATCATGTAACTAGGTTTCTCAAAGTATCATGTTGTTGTTTTTTTTTTTTTTGAAAAAAAAAAAAAAAAAGAAAAGTGGAATGAGTTCGAATTTTTCATCATAAAATATTTAAATTATCACAGAAAATATAAAATTTTTAATCAATACTTTAATGTATAATTATGTGAAAGCACTTTGAAAAATACAGGAATAAAAATCGGCAGTAAACAATGCGATCTCAAATATGCAACAACGTCAGCAGCTTTCGACATGCATGGTCCCTTTGCATTCCTATAAATTCATTATTTTACGCATCTTAACTTTTCGTGCCAAAATTCTTCATAATTTTGATTTTACCAATTTTCTGTATAAATCTTACATTTACTTATTCGCATTTCACGTCGGTTCCAAAAAGAAAAAAAAAATCAATATTTACATCAATCAATTTTACAAATTTTTCTATGAAGTACGCAAAATATCCTTTAATAACTTTAGCTAATCGTAATCAGCTGAACGTATAATTTATATACACAATGAATATAATAAATAGGTACCTAAAGTAAATATCAGTCACGTGCATATGCGAGCTTTAATTCTAAACAGTATAAGCAAACATAATTTAAGTATAACTGTAAGTTTACCCAAATATTTTAGGTAATACTGTAATGTAATAAAAAGGAGCAGTCAGAGGAAAGTATTCCAATTTAAATAAACGTTAAGTATTTACATTGGTATTAAATTTTATACACACAATGAACGTAATTTCATGATAAAATGAAATATTTTGAATAATAATAATAATAATAATAATTCTAAAAAAGATTAAAAAACGTAACGTAACTATACACAAATCGAAAGAAACTTACAATCTTTTTTTTTACATAAGAATAATATTAAAAAAATAAAAATTTATTATTTTGAAATAACGTATAAAAATACGAAGGAATAGATTCTCAAAATCATGACTGTCGTGTTCACAGATAAAATTCGAGGCGGCTTATTCGATTCAAAAACTTAGGTAGGTACCTACAAAATATCCGAACATTATACGAAACCTAATAAGAATGAAAAGGTATAACACAGATTACAAAAAGGATGATAGCCCTTTTACTTTATTAGCAAATCACGTAATTAATTGTCGAAAAAATATTTAGGCCGGGGAAGAAGTATTTTTTTTATTATTTCTTATTTACGCATAATTATTATTTCATTTTGAAATTATTATTCATAATTGCTTGTGGACCTAGCTAAAAAATGTTTAATTATTTACAACAGAAGGCGGAGCGTTATGAATATTTTAATTATGAAATATAAGAAAACAGGGCTTTCACGAACGAAAACTATCTACTGACTCGATATTGTGGTATTACATTTTTAATTCGTTCCATTCGATCATCGATTTTTTCCTTTTCGTACATGGAATCAAAAAATTTATTCTCTTTAAAATTATAAACCAGGGCAGTTGAAATATCTTGTCAAAATTTACTCGCATTCATCGGCTGTTATCTGACAATGCAGCAATGGTACAGACCTTATTAATGAAAATAAGTTCATCAACTCGAAATTTGAATGAAAGATCAAAGTTTGGCTCCCCCAAAGATATTAATTAAACTTTAGAACTTATTAGATTCCAAAATTGAAGTATCGTAAATATTTTCGAATTATCCAGAAATCATTTTCAGAAGATTTTATACCCATCAAAAAATAATTTAAATCCTGATTAGATGAACTGATAACTTCGCGTTTTCAAAAGCCGAAGTTAATCAACCTCTTCGTATAAATGATATTCAAATTGTCACATTGCAGAAAGAAGGCCTTAAGAGTGCAGTCAGCATGGTATTGATGTATGTATTTAGGGTGTTCCGTTTCGGTAGTATCTCCTTCATATTACAAACAGAGCTACACAAGTTGGATTCATGTAGCATAGGTTGCCTACATAAAATATTGCAAGGGCTGCACTTGGGCATTTCAATTTTTTATTTTCAAAAAATTTAGAGCAATTTTCTTCCAATTTAAAAACTAAAAATGGTACAGCTTTCTAATTTACACCAAAATGTGACTAATACGATGTAGTATTTCTGGTAAAAAAATTAAGGCCATAGGTGATGTGATTCGTGAAATATAACGAGTAAAATGTAAAAAAAATGCTTAAAAATTTTTAAAATTTTTGTTCGTACCTTTTTAAAAAGCTCTTTTAAGTACACAATTTAAAAACTTTTCTTGAAGTAACAAGGCACCCTCCTCCACTTGTCGTAATTAAATTTCCCCCAACTTGTTTAGATATTCTGGAATAAAATTATTTCGTTAAAATTTTCCCCCTTTTTTCAAACAAATATTTTTTATGAAAAATGAATTTTACAAAAAACGTGCCTTTATTAAAACATTTACTCTATTTTGGTATATTTTCTCGAATTAATTGAATATTTCCATAAAAAGATTTTTTTGTTGAAATTTCTATTTCCTTGGAAAATTTTTTTCTGAAAAAATGGGAACAATTTTAATAAATCAATTCTATTCTAGAATATCTAAACAAGTAGGAGAAAATATAATTATGCCAAGTAAGGGAGAATACCTACCTTGTTACTTCAAGAAATTTTTTTAAATTGGGCATCTATTTAAAAAAGCGTTTAAAAAAGTTATAAACAAAAATTTTCAAATGTTTAAACAATTTTTTACTTTTAATTCGTCATATTTAACGAACTACAACACTTGTGCCCTTGACTTTTTTTTACCAGAAATACTATATTGTATTTGTCACATTTTGGCGTAACCTAAACATCTCTATCATTTTTAGTTTTCAAATTGGAATTTTTTGAAAGGAAAAATTCAAATGTTTATAGCACAGACCATGCAATGTTTTGTATAGACAACTCATACTACATGAGTCCAACTTGTATTGCTCTGCTTGTGGTATGGAGGAGGTACTATCGAGACGGAACACCCGGTATAATAAAGTATACTTTCTACTGTCCGGATAGGCATTTCAATTTTTATATTTTCAAATAATTCGGCGAACAACTCATTTTATAATGTTATATCAAAGGTGATAACTATTTTACTAGTAGACAGTTGAGCATTGTTTCATTGATCACCCTATTTCAACATAATTATTAAACAGTGATTCTGTTTTCACTAATTTTATTTCAAAAGAGTAAGTACCTCGTTAAAAATTTCGTCGCAATCTTACACATAAAAAAAAAAAAAAAATTAAAATAAGGAGGGAGAGCGCCTGATACGTTTACATATATGATAAAATTGCCTGAATGCGGTTCTGATTGGCAAAATAACGAAATACTTGAGTATAAAAATATCGGTTTATAAAACCTACCATATTACCAATAATATACGTGTAAGTATATACGAGATGAGCAATAAAAAATTAAAAAGAACCAAAAAAAAGAACTGAGTAGGAAAAAAATTGAAAAATGCATCTTGTTTACAATTTTATAACTGTGCTCGTTGACGCGAATCGTCAATTATAAGAGAAAAAAAAATATTCACGATAAATTACGAGTAGATAGGTAGGTACGCCTGAAGTACATACCTACTACAAAACGTTTACGAGCTAAATTGAGCTTTGCACTGAAAATTGATTTCATTTATTGCTGCTGACGTTGTTATCTGAAAGCAATTGTTAGCACCAGTCGTCTTCATCCGAATCACTATGCCTAGATATTCTCATTTGGTGACTCGGTTTATAACCATTTGGCACCGGTGATGGTAAAATACGCACACCACGGCCGGAATGTTCATACGAGACCGGAATAGGTTGATAAGTCATCGGTAACGGCGGCGCTGCGTAATGAGTAGGTGATGAATTCAATTTAGGAAAGTTAATAGGCGAGTTTTGTAATTGCAGAAACGACGGTTTACTAGGAATAGGTGGTAATCGTCGACCAAATCCGCGTCTGGTTGGTGCCAACGTTGGGTAACTTAACTGCATTCTACTTTCGGTATGCGGCGAAGGAGATCTCGATCTTTGCTCTAAACTAGTCGTATTATACGATGATTTTTGCTTAGTGTGCACGCGACTTGGACTAGGAGATCGGACAGGACTAGTTGAGGCTGACCACGAACCTACGAATTCGGTTGAGAATGCTCAATAAGAAAACATGACTAGACTGCGACTGGATTCCAGCGAGAGTTGTTTTTATGAACGTACCTCTAGATCGATGAGGATGTCTTCTAATGACATGCTCATGTCTGACCATTTCTACAACATTCGAAGCCGTATCACTAAAACCGACATCATGCTTTGAATGGATTGTACGCGGAGATGCGCTTCGCGATTGGTCCGGAGATCTTCGTTTTCTGTAATGTAAATAATAAAACTTCGTGTATGAATTCTACCCATCTCGCAAGGAGATTAGAATTTATGAATATTTTTTATACTTATGTCTATGTAGTATACGTTTTACCTATAACTAGGAGTTCTCGAATGAGTATGCGCAGTTCTGAAAAAACTATGCGGATGTAACTTCTGTTGATCTATCAGCGATTCGATTGATGGCCTTCTGGAAGCCGTTAGTACATCAGTCAATTCTAGAACTTGCTATAACATCAAAATCTTTGGTTAGCATTAGTTCATTAATATTATACTAAATTCGTATAACTATCGATATTACGCTGATAAAATAATTTTAAACAGGTATAAAAATAACTTCAACTAGATACACGTTTTCTTTTTTCAATTTTTCTAATCAAAAAAGTTTAAATCGAATAATTATGTATTTTTTTTTTGCAAACGCAAAATCCCACGAATAAATTAATACCTACTTAAATTTACGCGTCTACGATATCGCTAAAGTACGCAAATAAATGAATACTGGTTTACTTATGAGTGAAAAAAAATTTAGAATAGCAAAGCGAATGCTTTCAGAAGATGCATTACTATCTATAAGCATTGAATTAGCGTAATTAAATTAAAATAAAAAGATTGCGTGTATTGTCACGATCATAGATGTGCTGAGAAAAAAATTAAAATAAAATCGAGACGCTATTCGAAAATCATTTCTTTTGGAATTTCACCTATGATAAGTAGTGCGGTAAAATTGAGAAAATAAATTTTCCAACAGCGTCTTTTTTCTAGAAGCTTTGTTAATTGAAAATTATTCTTTTTGAGTACCCAAAATACTCGTAATAGCTACAAAAAATTAATATCTAGTAGAAATTAGTGAAAAACTACGTCGAAGAGAATACGTTCGATTCTCATCTAAATTTTTCATCTTGGTTACAAATGCTTTGAGATGTTTGATATGTCATTTTTGAAAAATTAGCCTATGCTTTATTAAAATCCTCTACTTCAAAATAAAATATTTTTGCTTTCTCTGATAGGTACGCTAAGTAATTATTAACGTATCTACCTACTACCTATAGAAAAAATAACGATAAATAAAAATAGAAGGGAGAAAAAACTTCAAAAACAATAATAAAACCGGCTACGAGAGAACTAAGTAACATATTTTTGTTTTTAGAATATGGTTAATTTTCTTGTTAGATTATTTTAAGTTACTTGTTTGCAATGACTACCTTTTTCGACCTGTAACATAAAAAAAATCCACATTTTAGGTAAAAATTATCATGAAGTAGGTAATTACTTCTATACTGGGTGTTCCGTATTAACCTTTCCATCTTTATACCAGTGATAGGTCAACTCATCAGACTTACATGTATGATGGTTGGCATGGCCAAAAATTGAAGGGTTTGAGATATGCTATTTTCAAATTTTCATTTTCATCCAAACCTGCCACTCACTTTGAAAATTTGTAGAACAGAAATTAATAATCATAAAAATTCGTTGTTTGCTTTAAAATAAAGTGCATACTCTCGAGTATGTATAGTATAAAAATCAAGAGTGGGGGCTAAATGGTTTGTAAAGTATGACAAAAGAAATACAAAAAACATGATTAAAAATTTGTAATTTTTTAGTTTTTTGCAAAGCATGTGAGTCCCTCCGGGAGTCGGAGTCAAAATGACTTCCTTTTGTCTCTGAATTCTCAATTACTCCGGAGTCAAGCCAGAGTGAGGAGTCAAGGTCATAAATTGACTCCGTAGTCCAAGCAGAGTTGGAGTCAAGATCTGAAGTCGACTTCGGAGTTAAGATCTGAAATTGATTTCACATTGATAGTCAGATTTGACTGCAACTAAGTAGTCTTTTTGGGCTTTTGGTCGTTACCAAAATGTCGAAGTCAATCAATCGAAAAGGCCAATCCTAATACACAATAACGCGAACTAAAATTTTAATAGCACAATAAGTGATTTTTAACTCAATGTGTTTTCTTTAAGGAATGACTTCGAAGTCAAGTAGGATTCGGAGTCAGTGGTGGCAGTTTAACTCCGGAGTCAAGAGTCAACTTTCCAGTTTCCACATTGACTCTGGGAATCAAGTCGGAGTCAGAGTCGAAGTTTTATTTTCGTGGGTTTTTGTGAATCATTTCTGAATCTGAACAAGTTATTATGAGCTCCACACTAAAATTTTTTAAAAGTAGCAAAGCACCCGCCGCTTTCCCCTCAATAGTCCAAGAAGAAACTTTGAAAGTTGCTTCTCAATGGAGAAAACAAATATATCGAACGTCAAAAAATAGAAAATTCACGTGCTTACAGGAAAAATATTTATAAATTTTAAAATTTTACATTTTTTTCTTCATTGTGAAGCAACCTTTAGAGTTTGTGTTCAAGCCATCCAGTGGAAGTTGTACTGCTATTTCTTTTAAAATTTTTTAGTGAAAAACGCATAATAACTTTTTTAGAAGTTATTCACACAAAACTGAAAAAACTGAAAATTTTCAACTACATTTTTTTACACGTACATTGTCACAGTTTGTAAACCTTTTCATTTCCACTCTTGATTTCTTTTACCACAATCGCTCAATTATATTTCTTTGTTTTTTGCTCCTTTCGCATTTACCTACAATATTCGGAAATTCTTTTCCCATATTTATCCAAAAATTATTAAATACTTTTTTTATCAATTATTACTTTTTTTCCTCGATACAAATGCAACACTGACCTATCACTAGTATCAGGATGGCGAGTTTAATGCCGAACACCCGGTATATAGGTAAATAAATAAGGATGATTCAGGACATAAATGAATATAAAGACGCTGTTGGTCGAAACAAATTTCTAGAAAATTATTTTTTCAATGATTTTGTACCACCCAAAAACATAATGGGGTGGACCGAATTTGTTTTTTTTTTTTTGAAAATTTGCAAGCGGCGGGGTCTCAATAGTTGTGAAATGACATCAAAATTATGTAGTAATATTACTGCTTCTTAACTCAATTTTTTCAACTTGCAAACATGATTCAAAATTCACTAATTTAAATAAAATGAAAAATGTTTAAATAATGCAAAAAAGTTCTTGAAAACACGAAAAACCATTCTTTAAGCCCCCCCTCGCGAAAAATCGTCTATAGAAGATAAAATTGAAATGTTTCGCTTTATTACTTAACATTGGTATCTTAAGCTTTGGTTAAAAAGAGAGGCAGAAAATTTTTTGCAACGATGATACTTTTGGGTATAAATATACGTAATAATTACATTTTTTTGGAAAAGATTTTCAAAATTTTTGAACTTGCAGTTAGTTTTGATTTTCATGTAATTTTTTAAAAGATTCGACAGATTTTTTCCGCGCATAACCAGTTGAATCGATTTGACGGGTTAGAATTTCATATGTAGATTTTGTAAATTTTCTAGGAGTACTATTTGGGGGTTCCACTTTTTAGGTCTTTTGTAGCCCATCAACTGGGCACTTAAGTAAGCTGAATAGGTTTCCAGCAGGTACTGTGGCTGAGTTTTATCGAATTTGGATATTTTTACTTCACCCCTCCACTGCAAAATGATCAGAAAAAGTGTCATAAGTTTTGAGAAATTTGTTCCGCTGCATTATTCATATTCATTTACGAATTGCGGTGAATAAAAAACCAAACAAATAAGATTTTCTGACCTTTTACTTGTGTTCTTTCGTGTTAACAAACAGCTACTCTCGGTTTCGTGCTCTTGCGTATTACGGCCACCATTGCTGGCCCAAGTTTCAGCAGCCACATCCAATAGACAATTGAAAAACGAAGATCGCTGGCAGCAAACAAATTCATGTAATTATCTCATTTGAATATACTTACCCCTCTAAAATTAGGTAGGTAATTTGTCTGGCCCTATTCAACTTACATCAATCACCTCTTCAACTGCCGAGGTGTATTTGATTTCAACTTCGTATCGTGACATGCGTTTAAGCGAAGGATTTATAAAAATTTTGCAATAGTGTTCGAATTCAAAGTAAAATAGTGTCGAAGCTCCCTATGTACGTATTTTTATTCACGTGTGAATTCATTATCGCGAATTGTTTGAAAAATTGCGCTTAATCAGACTAACTAAAGCTGCTGTATTTTATAAAGCTAATTGAGGAAAAAAATTAAAGCTATAGTGCTTTACACAGCAAAGCTATCTCTGCATGCAGCTGATTTACTACCTTAACTACAGTATAGTATAATTAGCCTATACTATCGCCTTATTTGTAATGTACTAATAAGTTTTACATTCGTTTTTATCGCTGGCATCATTTTAATTATACTAAGGTTGAGTATTTCATTTAGGTATTATGTATTTTTATGTATGTACAATTGTACATATGTACTTTATTTTCAACGACGACATCAATATTGTCATGCAAATCGATTTATCGTTTAATCTAATAGGTTTTATTTAAGTTTTTTTTAATATTTTTTTTTTCAAATTGCAAACAAATCAACTTACCAATAAATGATAATTTTTTTGCAGTCAATTTTCAAATTTATTAGAGTTCAGCTAAGATTAGTCGCGTATGACTTAATCATTGCTTTTAATTTAGACCGCGAGACAGCCGTAATTATTTTTACTCACAACTGACTCCCAAATAATGGCAAGTTGATTTGAATTTTAATTTCTCAGTGAAACTTGACTACGTCATTTTATTTAGATAAATGCATGTATTACTTTATATGTATTCTATTAGGTAAGGTAGGTAAATACCTGTATAAAATGAATTCTAAAAAGCTAATATTCAACGCTAGAAGAGTCTAAAATATATGAAGTATGCTAATTTTTAGTATCTAAAATTTTTTAATTGAATTTTAAAGATTGTGAAGACGTAATCGCATCCTTAAATTTTGAAACAATTACTTTATATTTTTGTAGAAAATTTCAGTCACCAAAATAATCTCCTAGTATGCTTCATGTACATAGAAGGAAATTAAATTTTACTAGATGAGTTCACCCCTTATGATCCTGACGAAGACAACTTTGCTTGCATTAGTGTAACTCAAGTTGTAACTCATTAAACTAACGAAAGACGGCGAATTATGACAAAAACTCCCCAATAAAATAGATACCTAACCTATACAAGACCAGTATACACGATATTTTACGTACCAGTCTTACCTATTACTTAAAAATCACAGAGAAAATTGTTCATGTATTATAATCGATCGTAAAATATTTATAATAACGATGTACGTAATCTTGGTTTCTTGCTATAATGACAGTGCCTACAATTTTGACTCCAAAAAAAAAAATTAATTCAATATGAGAAACCAATACTTTAACTTTACGTGATGGCAAAATGGTTTGATATAAGATGAAAACAAAAATTAATTTAGGAACAATGAAGTACCTACAATGTGTTCAAAATATTAAGTACCTAATATTGATTTTGGATATTAAAAAAAGCATACTCTTAACGTATTGAGTATTTGAATAACAAATATACCAAGATTCGCATGATTAATCTGCATATATATATATAGGCCGAAAGCTGATTGTGTTTATACAAAAATGAAGTATATTTTATTTGATATTGAAGCGCTACCTACGTTGAAATGTAAAAGATGACCATTGCAAAGTAATCAGGGCACAGCTCTATTGTTTAGCTTTTGCTGAGATCACTTTGCATAGTAAATATGATTTCAAGGGAAAATATTACTAGCGCGTTGCTTTCAAATATTTAGAATTAAAGTAGAATTGTATAAAATATTTGTCATAACTGTGATTACTTCAAACTACTTCAATTTTTACAAAGTAGGTATTAATTCAATTCAAAAAGATAATAAAAAAAAAAAAAGGTTTTTAAACGTTAGTACTTATTCAGAAAATTACTACCGCCTCGTTTATTCGAGAAATATTACCAACTGCGAAACCCTGAAACCAAAAATACATATTATCGTTCCCGCTTTAAGGAACTTCCTGCTGCGTTCGAAATTATTTTATAGAGAAAAAAATCCCTAGTTGTAAAAATGTTGCATAATATCCATATCACTACGTTTCCATACCTAATTACCTAAGTTGCCCTAAATTAATAATTGGTATCGCTAAATCTATGTAATATATTCTATAAACTATAAGTTTAAGGTATGTGATAATCTATCTATATCTATTATTAATTTTACAAATTCGCCAAACAAGAAATTTTTAACGTTATATACTATAATAGTGTACAACCTTCGTGAATTATAGTGCCAAAAATATTTCACTAGAAATTTTCGAGAATACTATCTTTTTTCACGAAGGCACGACTATAATATTAGAAATTAGTCTAACTACCCAGCTACGTCACGTGTCTATTATGAACGTAGACTAATTCATGGTAAATAAATTATTAATTGAACGGCAAATCTGGCAAACCGAAGAGTAACACTCAAAATTTAAAATAAAAACTATCGCAAAACTGCGAAATTTCCTTAACAAACACTACATCTAAATTTTCACGCAATTTTTTTTTTCAATCCTTAAAACACAGACAAACAAAACGACACCGAAATTTAGTTGGATTTGTACAAAGCTGAACAACGTTAGATCGAAGACATTTACGTAATTTAATTTGGCTGATTGAAAACTGAATATCGATGAAACACTAAGTAACACTTATATAAGTACTTACCGGTGGATTACCGTTATCAGTCTTTTTGAATCTTGTTGCTCGCCAGCATTCGAGTATTTGTAAACCAGCGTATATTTTTCCTACGGTTATTTTCCCTTCGTTCACTTCTAGAAGTTATATGAAGTATGAATTTAATATGAAAGTTAGAGTATTACTAGTTTTATAAAATTTATATTTGCAGCATGATAACGAACCATCGTGCGGTGGAACTAAGAGATCGATCATTTTCTTCGCCTGTAGTGGCCATATATTCCTAATGGTTTCCCTTAATTCTTCATCAGCCTGATCCATTTCATCGGCTAAAATGATAAATAAATTATAGGTAATTTAAACTCATTCACTAGAGCTAGAGAGAAAACAACTAATACAATAATTTACCGCATCTCATTTTAATACACAGATTTTCTCGTATCAGTGCGAATAAGGTTGAAGTAAATTGCACCTTTCCTTCTTCATCGACAGGCATATTCATTCGTATCAATTTCTTATATGCAAACCTGTTCGGACATTTGTTTCCAAATCCTAAAGGCGGGTCTATGTTTTTTAACATATCGTACATTTCTGTATAGTGTATTCGACCACTGAAAAATATTTGATAAATATTTAAAATATTATGCCTTTTCTGTACCTACATGCAGCTTGTTTTAAGTATATGAAATGTGCATCAACATACGTGGCATTAGGATCATATTCGGCCCATATTCTAACGAACTCGTCTAAATGATGAGCTCCTAAAATGGACGGGTCTCTAGTAAGGTAATCAAAATTATCCATAATAACAGCAACGAACAAATTCAACATCTGAAAATCATCAATTCAGTTTACTTCCTTTAACTTCAACCTTCCGGATTTTTGTAATCGATTATTTGGCTTACCAAAAAAGAACAAAAAAATATAAACGAAACGAAGTAAGGGTAAGCGATATTTGAGCCACAATCTCCGCCAGTGTTTTCCTCGACTTTTGCTACAGCCGTATTAGTATTATTTGGATTGTTTGATTCGTTACTTTTAGCACATGCTTGGCCTCCAATGCATCCTAACATAATTGTCGGCCACGCTTCTCCAGTGGCACATCTAAAAATTTGTTCAAAAATTTAGTATATGTATTATCAACTTACAAACTATTTACATAATGCATAAGATTGAAAAGCCAATATATTTATTTTGAATAATTAAAAAATTGCGAAACTGTAGAATGATCAAATTTCAACAGGGGAATGTTTATCTCATCACTGAAATTTTTATCGAGTACCTAACAATTTATATTCATAAGTACACATTAATTTTTTCATTTATACCTGAACAGTAACATCAGCGCTTGAATAAAATTTTGAAAATTATTATGCCTAGTGATGGCGCTGCCCTCTTGTTCGATATCAATATTTCCGAACATCTGCAAAAAAATACGATAACGTACAATATACCAGTAGTATTAGTTGATTAAATTAGATTGAAAAGATTTTGTTCGTTATTTATTTACCTGCATGCCAATGATGGCGTAGATGAAAAATAACATTCCTATTAGCAAGCATACGTAAGGTAAGGCCTGAAAAAATATAAAGTTATTCAAATCTGCTCTGCAATAATTTACGAGTTTACTTAAAGGCATAGATTATTCAACATTTTCGGGCAAACGATAGGCAAATATATTAACATTATATCATTTCTTTTTTTTCTTCTTTTTTTTAGGCATAAAGTATAAAAGTTTATATTAACATCGATATTTTCGTACGGTACGTCTACGCACACGTAAGTAGTTAGGTACCTAGCTCCCAGTGCCTATATATGTATTTTTTTAATTCAAACAAATATTGATTTCTCAATCACAAAGGTACCAGGCACCTAACTAAATTTAATTCCTACGCCTATTTTAAAATAATAATTCTCACTTTGAATGACTGAACAAAGGTCCACAATAAGATTCGTATTGTGTATCCCTGTCTCAATAACTTGATCAATCTAGCTGCTCGAAACAATCTTAAAAATCCTAGATTTGGCAAATTCTAAACAAAATTTTAACATTGTTTTTAGTTCTGATCAATTTTAGAAACATTTACTGAAACATGATGAGAATAAGCTTACCGCTTTATTTGCAAACAACGTCAATCCCGCATCAACCAAACTTCCTATTACACAGATGAAATCAAACACGTTCCACGCATCTTTGAAGAAATTCTGTGAAAATGAAGTTTCATATTTCAAACTAAAATTCGCCCAAAGGAAGTAAAATTTATTGTAAACAGAGAGTGAATACGAACCCGAACTCCAAATGCTATGATTTTCATAACACATTCTATGGTAAACATGGATGTGAACAGCATATTCATATAACTCAACGCAGTTTCGTACGACCTAGCTTGATTATGATACTGTTAGTACACAAAAAAACACCAATTCCAAATTTATTGTAAAATAGTTGTTGAAAAGGCAAGAGACTGGAGTCAATGTAAATTTACTAACCTTCATCATTAGCAACAGTGTATTAAACACGATCAACATCATGATGAAATATTCAAATAAATTTGATACCACTATTCTCCATACTTTATACTTGAAACTGTTTCGATCCTTAGGCATGTATCTTTCAAATGGTATCGCATTTATGGTAAAATCAATACAGGATTTCTTGTAACAAAAGAAAAACCTCTGTAGTTGAAAAATTGAAGTGTAAGAGAATAATAAGTAGAAAAATTAGTCACTTGATTTTTATCGATCTCTCCGTCCTGTAATTCAGCCTCTCCTTGTTCTTGAAATGTAATAATAATCAAGGCAACGAAGATGTTCACGAAGAAAAAAGGAAACACGACGAAATAAATTACGTAAAATATTGCCATCTCTATACGATAATTATTAATCGGTCCTCTTCCGTCGTATGTAGCTGCCATAGAATGTTGTAAAATTCTGACAATAAAGATACATATATGTGAGTCAATACGTATTATTTATCGATAGGCGTTGAAAGCAATGAGCATTTTTTCATACTGAGGCCATCCTTCTCCAGTTTGTACAGCAAATAAAGTTAGCATAGCGACAAATACATTATCATAATGAAATGATCTTCGTTCCCATTTTCTTATTTCTTTCGTAGGCATGTAATAATCTGCATTCACGTCGTCGCGATCTGCTTCATAATTCAGGTAGTGCCCTCTATAAAAAACAAAAAGAAAGAAAACTTTTTAGAATTTGATCACAGCCTATGTTGATATTTGAATCGATTCAAAAATTATCTTATTTCAAAACGTTTTTCTTTCAAATACTTACTGACATTCTTCTTCGGTTGCTTTACTCTCATCATTGCAATAGAAAAATTTACCGTTGAAAAGTTGTACGGCGATGACAGCAAAAATAAAATGAAATAACATGTACACGATCAAAATGTTGATGACATTTTTCAACGAATTTACAACACAATCGAATACTGCTTTCAGTTTCGGTACTCTTTTGATGGTTTTTAACGGTCTCAATACTCTCAGTACTCGCAAAGATTTAATTGTTCCTAAATTAGCAGTGGCAGATTTTCCTTTTCCACCAGCAGCCATGGTTGAATTAATGCCTCTGAAAAATTATTTATAGCAAAATATAGATTTTTCATTACGAGAATAAAAACGAAAAGTTCAAGTTTCTAAACATACGTAATTTCCATTGATAATGAAACCAACGCGCAAATTACAACGATCGCATCGAGTATATTCCAAAACTCTCTCAAGTAAGACCCCGGATGTAATATGATCCCCAAATCAATAATCTGAAAAAAAAGTAATTAATTGAAAAGTACATTATGTCGGTATTTTTAAATATATGAGCGTACTCACTTTGAGGAACATCTCCACAGCAAATACTCCCGTAAAACAATGATCTAGGTAATTTAAAATTATATTTCTTTCTGAATTTTCATTGACAGGATCTTCGGTGGCTAATGCCATACTACTCAGTACTATCACAATCATGATGAACATATCAAAATATCTTAAATTTACAACCCAATGAGCTGCTCTGCGTAAGCTGCAATGCAACGTAAAAAAAAGTTATTTCTTTGCATTTCGAATTCCATAAATTTCCTACTAATTGTAAAACTTTACCCATTGGTTGGTGATAAGATGAACATAGATGTATAAGGTAACATTGGTTTTGGGCCCGAATCATCTGCGTTGTCTTCTTCCACACTTTTATCATCATCTTTACATTTATGCTTATGCCATCGATTCATGCTGTCTGTTGGCGATGGTGAGTTTATTTGTACACGAGGCGTATTTCCATCGGTGATCATATGAAGTGCTTCTAATTCTTTTTCTAATTCTTGTTGTTGTTTCTATAATAAAAATAAAAATTCAACGGTCAATTTGGGAAATACTTATTTATGTGGTTGGTTTAATTCTCTATTAATAGATATAGGTAGATAATTCACTTCTTTATCTTCTTCTTCAGCTTGCTCTTCGGCAGCAGTCAGTTCTTGAGCATTCGCTAAATTATCGACGGCGATAGCCAAGAAAACGTTGAGCAATGTGTAATTACCAAATAGTACAAGAATTATAAAATACAAGGCGTACAGCATAGCTCCACTTTTTCCTTCTATTTGCTGAGAACGAATACCTTGATACATTACTTCGTTCCAATCCTCACCGGTAAGTATCTGGGAATGACCATAAATTAATCATAAATTCTAAAATTATTCTAATAAGAAAAGAAATCGTAACTATTCAAATCTTACTTGGAAGACTGTAATTAAAGCGATGGGAAACGTATCAAAATTTGTAGGCGGAGTTCCATTTTCAAAATTGAACTGGCCACCAAAAAGTTGCATGCCCAAAAGCGCAAATATCAAAATAAACAAAAACAAAAGGAACAAAAGCGATATAATGGAACGCATGGAATTTAATAATGATATCACAAGATTTCGTAAAGAAGACCAGTACCTAAAAAAAAAAGAAAAATTATTTTGTTTCAGTGGAAGATTAATTAATAAATGCTGAAACGCTTTTATTATGTACGTACTTGGTCACTTTAAATATTCTTAGCAATCTTAAAGCTCTTAATACTGAAAAACCGAATGATCCGGTTTTATAGTGAGACCAAACAACTTCAAAAATAGATCCTAATATCACAATGCAGTCGAAACGATTAAACGCTGATTGGAAATAACTTCTTGGACCCAAAGCGTACATTTTAATCAACATTTCCGACATAAATAAGGCAAGAAATATATATTCCGAATAAACTGAAATCAAATAATAAAAAAAATCATTTAATAAATAGATAATTTTTCTCAATTCTTTCGATTTTTCAAAGCAAAGTTTCATAGAAATCATATTTAAAAAGTTAGAATCAACCTCAGGTTGTTATTAACTTGAAGGAAATTAAATTATAATGAAAAACTGAGGTGCTAAAAGAATGAGTCGAAGTATCTCCTCAATTTTGCAAGCTTGCTAGAGACGTTTCATTTTCTGATATTTCGCCTTCCTCCTAAAAAATAGGCTAACCGCTTCGCACGAAGGATTATGATTTAAACTAATCAACATATAGCGGTGGAATTAAAGATATTCATGCGATATTGGAGGTTTGATTTTCTGATGTGCACAGCGATGCATTTATGCCGTTATGCGGTATCTATTACGTACATATTTTCCAAGTTACGAATTTATAGATCTGATGAATGATTTTTGTGAGGATTTATCATCGGAAAAAGAAAAAAAAAATTGAGTGAAACTGGAAAACTTGAAATAGAAATTTTGACACATTTAGGCTGAAAATGAAATTGATGTTTTAATAAGTTAATATTACTTACAGACAAATTTATCTAAAAATTGCGGTTGACCCCGATGTTCTACGGCTACAAATACGGTATTAAGGAATACCAACATAATGACGAACCAATAAAACCACGTGGCTTTAACCATTCGTCTGATAGAATATCTGTAATTGAATAAATAAAATTAATGAAGCAGTATGACGAAAAAATATAATAAACGGAGAAAAGTAAATAGTCGAGTAGGCAAGTTACTTACTTAAATCTTTTTTCTGCTCGCCAAAAACTAGCACACATGCCTTTCTTTTTGACTTTATTTTTTAAGTATATTGCTCTTGAAATACCTACAAAAGTGATCAAAATTACATTAATAAAATTAAAAAAAAATTGACGAATTATCAACGTATAAGTACCGAAGTATAATGTATAAATTTACATCTAATAGCGCTATTATCTAGTTTGTGTTGTAGATATCAAGATATAAATTTACTTTCATTGTATTTTTTTTCAAAGTACACAGCAAAATAATAATTTCTATATTTTTGATTGAAAGTTCAGTTTTTAACGAATTTAAACACTAACCAACCATAAATTAAACTAGGTCAGAAAAAAAATTCCAAAATCATGGGAATAAAAATAACAACATTTTTTGTACTTCGAGGAGAATTTCAAACTCGTCACAAATCTATTGAAAAAAAAAAATTGGTAAAACACTACCATAAAAATGATATCTTTTCGATTTACATGAATTTGACAGAGATCTTGATTCTGGATTTTTTAAATCTTTTTCTTTTATCTTATCAAGTTACTGAAAATCAGATTTTGAAGAACTGTTTGTTCTTTTAACAAGATTTTGAGCAATCTTGAACTGGATTAATCCAGATTTTGAAAATCTCATAAGCTACTAATAATAGTAAGTAAAACGATATCATTTACAAAGAAAGATTTAATGTTGTAAATTACCTATCCATAAAATATGAGATGTATTTTAGTAAAAATTATATTTTATAAAACGTATTTTGCATTGGTGCATACCTAATTGTCTAGTGTCTACTGATGAATACTATTGATAAAATAGTCTAACCTAAGAATAAACTATTGTATCAAACTACTGTTGATATACCTAGATATTAAATACGTATACCACCACATTCATAAATTCATACAAATTCAAGCATACTATGGATGCAATTTTGCTCGGAATGTATTTGAAACTAAATTTTTCTTTTACTACCTAACTTCTAAACAAGGCATAAATAAATTTTTACAATAGACTTATATTAACCATAACCGTGAGAAATAAAAATAAAAAAATAAAATAAAATAAAAGTAAAAAGTTCAATAAATCCTATCTAGCGATTTTTTTTCATGTCTTACAAGCATTCATTTCTTCATTTACACATACATTGTTTTTTTTTTTGAATTTTTCGCAAAACATTGTCTCTTCTCTAAACACATTATTTCGAACATTGGGCATGCGTGCTCGAAAATCAGGCCTCTAGTACGTATTCTAAAACTAATTAAGACGACTGCTTAAAGCACACAACACTCAATTAATTTTGTTCACCCCTTTTATGTTTTTAATCATATCATACCTTTTCTATATTTCTTCTCTGGTGCTATAACAAACGCGTCAAATTCTAAAAATACACACATATGCTATATTTTAAACCAATTTTTGAGTTGCAACTTAAAAAGTACATTATAAAGGAATTCGGGTTTAGTACGTGAAAAATTTTAAACAAGTATTTAGTATGTTTATTTTATGTTAATAAAATCCTAATGAGCGGGGATAGGGATTAGTAATAGAATGTTGAACTTTAAAAATCTACTTTATTATAATGTTTTATATCTTTACCGTCTTCGCCACCGGCTTCACCGCCATCCATGCCTTCTTCGTCTTCTACATCTTCTTCTTCGGTATCTGTACTTTTACTTTTGCCAACATTGCGTAATTTTTTTGTTTTTAATGCTGCTCTTCTTCTCGCTAAAAAAAATAAAACAAAGAAATTATAGACGTTTGTGCTATTTGATAGGATAAAGATTTTGAAATAAAGTGTTCTTTGAACGTTTCGTAAATATAATTGTTACATGTAGGTGACAAGAAAAATCAATTTTATTGTTATTTTTGTACCATGAGTTGAAAATCCAACATTAATAAAATGTAAAATTAATTCGTAACTATGTCTACGTTCTTTACACAACGTATTAGATAGTATAGGTACTCTTATTTTTAGCTTAGCTAATTTATACGAGAGCCTATTATCATTCGAAGTGTGTGAGGTACATGAAAGATGTAAAAGTTCAATGATCACTTCAAAGTATACTTACATTCCATTATGTGCAATCTTTCTTCATCAGTTGTTCTATCTTCAGATAATATAACCTCTTCTGCAAATTAAAAAAAGAAAAAAAATTAACCGAGATACCTACTAACTACTAACGATAAATTGAAAAAAAATTATAGATATTTTATTTCTGTTACTAAAATTAAATTTGATTGTTACATCATGGGAGGTTTGGATTTGTGTAAAAATAGCAACACTCGCTCTGTTTTAGTAATTCTCAAAAAGCATGGACATTTTTTTCATAAACAAAAGAAAGTGATAATGGATAATCTGATCAGGTGAAAAATTACCTTTCGATAGATAACCGTAATATTCATTTTACTCACTTAGATTGTGATATGTAACAGAATTAATTTGAGAAATTCTGCATGAAAATTTCGTGAGTTTTGTAATTTTTACACAAATCTAAATCACCAAGTTAGTTATCCTAATCTTTTTAACATAAGCAATAGATATAGATTTATGAATTATTTGCTATATTTTCAATCAAATGTTAAAATGACTTTTTCATTCTTTTTTTTTTTTTTTTTTTTTTTTTTTTTTTTTTAGCGGAATCTGTCCGCTATTGCGATTATTGAACGGTTTTTATTATTATCTTTTTGATTCTTTGTTTGTTTGTTTATTTATTTTCTAACGCGATAACTCGAATAAAAATGATCCGATTTTCTTGAAATTTTCATTATAGGTTCAGATCATTAGTGTTGAGAGCTGATTATATTTTGGGACCAAATGGTTCATTAGGGACCGAGATATCAATTTTCAAAGGGTCCAAATTGAATCATTTCCTTTGCAACAAAATACGCTTCCATGGAAATCTTTTTTCCGTTTCTATCTTAACGCGTTGATGACGTCATCAAAAAGTAGTTCAATAAACATTCGACTTATAATCAGAATATCGATGAAATTTATTCATTTTCATCAAAATTTTATATTCATCGGATGAAATTTCAATTTTCATACTTTATAAGGTGTTCTCTAGAGGTGGTGTAGTGGTCGTTTAGTAGGCATCAGACGTACAGTTAAAATGTCTTATTTTTTTGCCTATTACTTTCTTTTTAAACGCAATAACTCCAATAAAAATGGTCCGATTTTCTTGAAATTTTTACCATAGCTTCGGATCACAATTCCTCAGTTAATTAGATTTTAAGACCAAATGGTCCATTAGAAAAAAATGGTCTATTGGAAATTAAATGGTTTATTAGTGATCAAATGGCCCATTAGGATCCGAAATATTACTTTTTGGTGTTTGAATTGGACCATTTCCTTATTAGTTTTGAGGAACAAATGATCTATAAGAAACTAAATGGTACATAAGGGGCCAACATATCATATTTGGGAGTGCTCCAATTGGATCATTTAGTCAATAGATTTTGGGGTCAAATAGCACATTACGGACCGAAATATTATTTTTCAGAGTCCCAGTTGAACTTTTTCCTTTGCAACAAAATGCATTCCCATGGAAATCTTTTTTCCTCTCTATTTTAATGCAGTTTTATAAATTTGAAAGTTTTGTATTTTATAATCTTTTGTTAGATACAGATTTCATTATTCAAATTTCCTATTTTGTAAAATAATTTTCTTTTATTTTATAAAATTGAAATTTTATTATTCAAGATTAAAATGTTTATATTTTATTTTTTTTCTACTCAGATTTCATCATTTAAATTTTTTATTTTATAAAATAAAGTTTTTTTCATTTTATAAAATAAAAATTTTTCTATTCTATAATTTTTTTTCAACATAGAGTCCGCTCTTAACGTACTGTAGTATCTCTAGGTTTTTTTTAACATAACGCGAATTAATGAAAAATTTTTCTTCAATAAAACGCGAGTTTTTTAAAAACTGTTGTGACATTAATCCGCTTAACGTCTAACTCTTCGATACTGTTAACACACTACTCTGACTTTTTCCAACGTTCATTATGTATAATATCATAACTTAATTGTAGGTAGCATTATTTTTACCTGCTTTACAAATCCATTCAATGTAACCATCTAGTTCACGTTCCAATTGCTGTTGTCTTCTTAATTTTAAAAAAGTTTGCCTATTTTCTACCTTTTCTCTTTCTTTTGCGAATTCCCTGCAATACAAACAGTTATGAATTAGACCAGCGATTATTTCAATTTATGTACCCAGTTAATTGTCAACACAATAGGCCAAAATTGGAATACAAGCACGAAAAAATAATTAAAAAAATTTTCTACTTACCCGCTAAGAACTCCGAGAACTAAATTTAGCATAAAAAATGAACCAAGTACGATTAACGGTACGAAATACATCCAATTGTAAAAACTTCCATGGGCATCGTTCATCTATTTTTAATTCAAAAATGAACATAGACTTTCTCAAGTAAAAACATTTATACATTTTTCAAACTCACCCAATACAGAATGGTAGTCCAACCTTCCATGGTAATGCATTGAAAGACCGTAAGCATAGCCAATCCAATATTATCGAAAGATGTTATACCAAAGTTTGGTCCTTCCCAATCTTCCAAACAAACGGATTCAGCACTGTTACAGGTGTTACCCTTATTCCACGTAGTAGCCGATTCATTTGCACACGGTGTGGGAGAATCTCCCTTAACAAAAGGAATATCTAAATTTTCTAAATGGTAACATGTCTTGTGGAGCGCTCCCGAATAAAATTCTAAACCGATGATTGCAAATATAATGATGGCGAACAATACTAATAAACCTATTTGTAACAGTGGTGCCATGGCCTTTATAATGGATTTCAATACTACTTGCAAACCTGTGTACAAAAAAAAATTATATTAGATATACTTATTCCTTGGTATAATCCAATCCATTATTGTTGCTTCGGCATTTTTTTTTTTTTTTTGATAATGGATCGAATTGTTACCAAATTATATTACCTATATATATATTTAATTTAATAATTTATATTTTACAAAGATGATGGTAAAAATGAACAATAATAAATTGCTAAAGCGTAATACACCTAAATAGACTTTCTAAATGAAAACTACGTCATTAGGTATCGGCAAATTTTATTTTTATACATTTTCCAAAAGTTTTTACCAAAATTATACTGATGATGAAGTGTTTGAAATTTCCGTTTAAATAAAAAATTTACACTTTTTATAGATTTTTCCCCCACATTTTTAAATTTAATTAAAACGGATTGGTTTTTGACAAACGAGTAAATAACATCAAGGGAAAAAACGTAGGTACGAGGTGTAATTACCTAAAAGTTAATTTAATTAACCTCGAATAAGTACCTATATTTCTCATTAATGAAAGTATCAATGTCATGTTTACTTACTAGGTATGCCAGAAACTAATTTCAAAGGTCGAAGTACCCTTAATGATCTTAATGTACGCAAATCCATACTTTCATCACTACCTTGTAAACACGTTAACATCCTAAAGGAACATCAATGAAACTACATATTTACTGTACATTTAAAAAAAATTCTATCATCTATGTATTTGTTTAATCTACGACTAGGTTTTTAAAAACATACCTAATATATCTAATCTAACCGAGAAAAAAAAGTATAGGTACCTTTTTTAATAATCTAATTCACACCTAGAGTGAACAACTAATTAGGTAGGTACCTATTTATATTTGAATGTGAAAAAATAACTAATCTGTTGATGGAGATCTACGTATGTATTTATACAATAGGTATTGGTATTGTACACTAAATAGGAGAATTATTTTTTCAAAATTGAAGTTTAGGCGCGTTGTTTATTTCTTATCCTTTCTTTTCTTTAAAAATTACTTATTTATGAATTTATTTACTCAACATCAGTAAGAGTAAAAAAAAAAAATAGACGCGGCCCTTTAATAAAAAAATTTAATGCAAATAACAATATGCGCAGAAGAATTCGAATAAATCAATTTTTTAGCCCAGAAAAACAACATGAAGAAATATAACTTGAATCTAATGATGTGAGTAAATAAGGAAAATATTACTGTGGTTTTGAAACGGATAATATTTACAACACATTGACATGAAATGTTTTGTACATTCGAGCTTTTCCAACTTTGAACAAGTTATAAATAAAATAAACGTACACGATAATGGGACAATTCAAGGGGCAGGTCCAATCTTTTTTGTCTAAATAGATTGTTTTTCTAAAGGGTGTTTTGATTATTTATATAAGGACTTTTCATCTCATTATGTTGTAATTTAAACTTGATACAGAATTGCAACTGTTGATAAATAAATCACCTCTTCCCCCACCACCACTGATGCAGATAAACACTCGTGAATGAGTTAACGGATTCGACAAAGAAATTTACATTCAATAAAATAAGCGCCGCTGTTTTTCTTGGAAATCTGCAAACAACTGGGTCACAATAGTTACAAAATAACTTCAATACGGCGTGGTAAAATTTGAAGCCACCCAATTAAATTTTTTCAACTTATAAAATTCACATAGGATTCAAAAATTTCCATAAAATTGTAAAATTTTTTTTCAAAAACGAAATTATGCATCACAAGTACGTATTTTTACTTAAAATGATAGTTGGTGTCAAGTGTGTTACGAAGCTTCCAGAACTAGGTTTTCCTGTTGTCCATATTCTTATGGTTATGGAAATTCTCAAGATATAGATTTCATCAATTTTTTAGTAGGTACACTTTCAGCTATCTACAATTCCTCCCATGAAAACAGTTCGTTATTGGTTGGGATATGAATTTAGAAAGCATAAATACAATTTCAAGTAGATAGGAATATTTTAATTTACACCTTATCGACGCGTTAAAATCAAAGTAAGATTAACAAAATTCTTCGAAATTTTTTTCTTTTGCATTTATGGTGTTACAAAATCATGTTAAATGAGGAAAAATCGTTCATTTTGAATTTGTTAAAACTATAAAATGAAAATATGAAAGTTTATCATACTTCATGGCATAAAAAATTGGCTCATTTGGTTGCTTTTACACCTCATGATTTTTCAGATTTCCAGGTAAACCTGTAATGGGATGATTCGGGGGCGAAAAGTTGATACCCTCAAAATGCACACCCGGGGCTGTATGGTAAACTACCTGCTAAATTTCAACCCTCAGGTTGATTGGTACGAGCTGTATAGATGAGCGGAAGTCAAAATTGTTCAAATGGATCGATTTCTTGGATTTTATTCATGGTAGGGGGTTGATTTTTGTATATGTTATCGCTTTTTCAATCACCTATCGATTAGCAGAAAAACATTTTCAATTTTTGATTTTTCATCCCCTCTTATCCACACCACAAAATAGGGATATCTCCCAATTTATACCCTGAACTTTTCAAACTTTAATAGGATTTTACAGCGAGTATTATAGGCCAATGTTCAAATTAGAACAATTTTGGCCGGTGTAATCAGTAATTAATTTTTTCCGTTATGTCGAGTGAAATAAAATTACATTGCTTCATGGCAGGCATAATTGCTCCAATTTGGGAATTAGTCTTGAATCATCGGTAGAAAAATTCAATCGAAGTTTAAAAGGTGTAACGTCCAAGTTGAGCTAGATCCATATTGTGGGGAGGTTGTTGAGGAGAAGGGAGAGGTTGTGTAATAAATCGAAATGTGAGAATGTTTTTTTGTAAATTGATAAGAAATCAAAAGAGCTATTAGCGCAATATTGTTATTTTATGATCCCGAAATTCGATTTTTCAGTCGCCCTCACAGACCTCGTCATTTATTTACGTTTTTCAGATAAGTTTATTAAAAATTAAGCAAAAATTTTAGCAAACACATTCAAATTATCCATTTAGTAAAATTTTTGAGGGTTCCTAAAAGTATGGTAAACGTTTTCTTTTTCAAACAAAAGAATTATTGATTGAAAACAACATAATGGTAAGTAATACTGAATAGACCTCCATTGCTCAACATTTTAATCACTAATTTCTACGATATCCTACGTAAATAAATGGAAATACTATTCTACGTTTTGTATAAATAAGTATATTATCTATCTAAAGCTAAAAAGTTCGATAAAATTATATCATATAAAATACATAGGTTCCTAAGTAGATAAAAACCAACGATAGGTTGTCCAACATCAAGTACTTGGATATCAAGGAGTAAATTAGTACACCAGTGTATGATGAAATCGATACCATCAAGTGGTGGGTAGGTTAGGTATATTTCTAAGTAAGTATACATTACAAAGGATTACTTCACACTTGATGCGCTTTTGTTGTTTACACGTTCAACTTCTTCCTCGGTGCTAATATTTTAATACTTTGTCTAAGTTTGTTAAAGAATTGATGATATTAATTTTCGATATCGATAAGTCTACGTAGGGGTATGTACTACATAAGTATGTACTACGTACATGTAACGTATTTAAGAATTAAATATATTTTTGAAAATTTTGACGATTAAAGTTGATAATTTCAGTATAAGGGGTGAAAAAAAATTTTTAATCCGAAATTTGATGAAAAATATTTACAATATGGTAGATATGTACCGGATGTTTCGCATTAACCTCATCATCCTTATACTGGTGATAGGTCAAGTCATGAGGCATATATGTATAATGATTAGCATACTCAAAAAATCAAAGGGACTGAGATATGCGATATTCAAAATTTTATTTTCGTCCAAACTTCCTACTCATTTTGAAAATTCATAAACAAAAAATTAATTTTGATAAAAATTCGCTGTTTGCTGTAAAACTCAGTGTATGCTCTTGAGTGTGTACAGTATAAAAATCAAGAGTAGGGGTCGAGTGGTTCGTAAAATATGACAAAATAAATGCAAAAAACATGACTAAAAATCTGTAACATTTTTAATTTTTTGTAAATAACTTTTGAAAGAACAATTATGAGCACCTCTTCAAAAAAATTTTTAATGAACAGGAGAGCATCTTCAACTCAGTGATTGGGGTGGTAATCGCGAGGGTTGCAATTATATGGAGAAAACAATTGCAATTGAAGAAAAAAAATGTTTAGTCATTTTTGAACAAAAATAGAAAAAAATTTTAATTTTGAAGGTAAATGTGAGGGAAGCAAAACAATTCATTACAAGGCAAGGAATATAAGTGAGTGATTGTGGTAAAAAAATCAATAGTTAGGATGAAGTGGTTTGCAAACTGTGACAATACACGTATAGTAAAGATATAGTTAAAAAATTTTTAATTTTTCTGTTTTTTGTGAATAACTTCTATAAAAGCTTGAGCTCCCTTTTAAAAATCATTAAATTGAGTAACAGTTCTCCTCTACTCAATGACAACAGCAGAAACTTTGAGGGTTATTTTCTAATGGGAAAAAAATACTTTGAATGTTCATAGGCGGAGTTTGGTGATTTGGTTTGGGGGGAAGTCCCCGGGATGGTGAATAAAAAGAAATTGAATGAATATTTGTATTTGATCTAGTTAAAAATGTTTTTGTTGAGTAGAAGGGGGTGGTTGGAAGCTTAATTTTTGGAGTGAAATAGAAATGTATGAATGCCAGAGCGAACGAGGGAGAAATTTTGTAGGTTTTATGAGAAAAGAGATTAAGATTTTTAGTAGAATCCTTTCAAAATGTTACTAAATTTCAATATTGACATGGATATTTCTTAGAATAGGGCGTTATTTTTTGATAAGTGCAACGTCTTTGATGCAGCGTTTTTGATTTTTGAAGCTTTTGATCAAAAACTAGCGATGAATGATGATAAAAATTGAGTTTTGCACTTAATGTTGAAATGATATTAAAAAATTTGAAAAATGAAAAGAATTGATGACTTTTGCACTAAATGTTGAAATGTTGATATGAATGGCCAATTAAAAACATCAAAAAATAAAATCTTGCTTAAAAAAATTAAAAAAAATTGATGACCTTGACATTTATTAACAGGTTAAAATATCCTCCTTATTTAGGTGATTACTGTTAGCAAAATTAACAAGGTGTAAAATAATTTTTTTTTTAAATTAGGATATAGATGGCTATCGTTAATTGTTTTCAGCGTTACACATCCATGATCTAAAATTTTCCCCTGAAAGTAAAAACTGCCTAAATGTGATCAATTTGTCCAATTTTCGGGTATTTTTCTCCAATTTTTTTTGTGTTTTTTGAGCTGCAATATGACATTTTAAATAACCTTTTTTCATAAATTTTCATAATGTTCTGAAAATTTTTCAAAAATTTAATTGATTTTAAAAAATGTTACAAATTTTTAGTTACGTTTTTTTGTATTTATTTGGTCATATTTTACGAATCGCTTCACTCCCGCTCTTGATTTTTATACTACTCACACTTGAGAGTACACACTATGCTTTACAGCAAACAGCGAATTTTCATTGTTATTAATTGTTTGTTCATGAATTTTCAAAGTGAACAGGAAGTTTGGGTGAAAATAAAATTTAGAAAATAGCATTACTCCCCCTTCGATTTTTTGGGTAAGGTAACCATTAAACATGTAAGTTTCATGAGTTGACTTATCATTGCTATAAGTGAGGCGAGGGTACTGCGGAACATCCGGAAAAGAGGTAGGTTTAGGTACATAGAATGTAGGTATTACACGATTACGAGTATTTCTGCTGAATAAGCATAATGAAGTCAAACGGAATGTAATCTACATGTTTTCCTCATCGTTACATTCTTTCTTTCTTTCTTTTTTTTTTTTTTATCATCATTTTTTTTACTACACAGATTTGAATGATGTAAAACTATAAAAAGGATCGGATCACGCAAATACAAAAAATCTACGCTTTGTAATTTTTTCATAATTACAAAAACAAAATTTGGGAAGGAATTTGTATTGTCTTCTTTGAATGTAGGTACCTACTTACTGAAAATTCAAGGAAGTAATATTTGTTTCGTTTCGTTATAGACTAATTTAGAACTACTCATCTAAAGTCAATTCACATACAACACACACGTAGGTAATAAGTAGGTATACACGTGTATGTGTAAGTAGTGTATACAAACCTAGACTAATAGTATCATCCTACATATGTAAATTTCGCACAAAAGCCCCGAAAAAAAACAAACAAACTATATGGGACTAAAGTAGGAAAACGCTACACGCATTTTTACTTGATGATGTTCGTCCCAGGGCGAATCTTACTTGGGATCCTGGAGACCAGTTTTAATGGCCTCAGAACCCGAAATGAGCGTAACATTCTTAAATCTACGTCCACGTGAGCTTCGGCAAACACAGTCAATGACCTGTAAATAATTTCTACTTTGAACATGGGCAAGTATACTTTTCTTGCTTTCAAATTATACGTCCGTCATTATCGAATGGACTTTCGACTGAAATAATCATCAGCCGCATGCACGCAGTATCTATCTACTTATTTCAACGATATAAATAACTTCACGTCGATTTTTATAAATCAAATGAAAATATGTACTTATAATCAATGTGAGCCCTTGAAAATGTAATCAATTCGATGAACTATGCGCATTATGAGGCTTCATCTTTTAAATCCTTTTGAAATATATAGAACGTGTATTTATTTATACATGCCCTTCGCAGGTATATCTCGTCTATTCGATATTAAAAAATTTATTTTCAAAACACCCACGTATTTGTTGTATATACGAATGAATAAATTTGTGGATATTCAATGTGAAAAAAGAAATAATAATAATAAAAAAACAACCAACGTAAACATAGCCTCTTAAAAAACTATAACGACTGAGGCAGTTTAAAATTCGAAATTTTTATGACGTCATTTTAAAAGACCGTGCATTAATAAGTATATGGAAAAAACACCACCGAATGACTCAGTTATTAAATTTGACGACTTTAGAAATATTTTCCAGCAGGTGAAATCATCTATACATGTATTAATGTTTTCTAATGAGATGCGCGTCAGACCATAACACCAATTACAGAAGCCTATTTCGAACAGCCTACACAATTACATATATTAATGTAGATAGGTAGAGGTACCTATGCCTAAATTATCTTCTTTTTATCTATTTTGTTTAGTATCGTGACCAGCTGAAAATTATACAAATGTCCATCAACCGAGAAAATATTTTATAATAGGTACCTTTATCGTGACAATTTTTAAGTTTTTGACGCCGCACCGATAATTTAGCGAAAATAGATATCATAACAATAGGTACTTCGTAGTTCGTACGCGTGGCAACATGGCAAAATTTTTGCCAGTCTGCGAGCCAAACGAAGTAGACTTCCAACTGAATCATTTACTGGACCCAAAAACAGTACAAGTTAAACGGTAACTAAAGTCGATTTTTCCCATTACAACCAATACCTCGAAGGTGAATTCGATATTTTTGTCTTTATTCGTATATTATCACACTGATGGCGAGAATTTTTATTCACTCCATTTTTTGTATCACGTAGGCATGCACCTACACGTTCGCGTATTAAGTAAAAATTTACGCAAGTGAAAAAATATATCCAGATTACACGAGGTATTCGTTGGAAACGCGGCTTTTCCTTCTTTAAATGGCACGCGGTCAAAGGGTAGTTGGATTTTCCCGCCTCCCCTTTCACTCAAGTACGACGACGTTGCTCCATTGAAAATATAAAATTTAACCTCAATGCACAGCGCAGCAAGATGTTACACATACTTACAAACAGTAGAAAAATCAATATTTGCATTAAAATTACAGTCATCCGCGGTATTTTAGTTTTTTTCCTTTTTTTTTTCGTACGTTGCGTTGGTACAATAGCTTAATTGAAGTTTTTTTTTTCCAAAGCTTATCGATGGAAAAATATATCATTATGTTTTTCGTTTAATTGTAGGTATTCGTTTTTCGTAATATTCATTACTGTTTTTTTTCACGACTAATTTGAAAAAAAAAAACTTCTACTTAGGTAGAATTTATTCTGTAGAGTAAACATTTTACTTTAACTTATTTTCTTTAAAAAAAAATTAACGGTGACGGTATTTTTTTTTAGGAGAATTGACTTAGTTTTGTTCTTTTTATGATTTTTGTAGCGTATTATGTGGTAAAAGTCTATGTAAGGATTATGAACTTAATTGAAAGCAAAGTATTTGTTTGAGCGGGTGCATCATCAAAGACAACATATTGCAGGAGTCAAATATTTTCAAAATAAGCCTTATTTAATTATCTTCCGAAATAAGTTCATTTTTAAGAACAAAATTTTACTGTGTACATTTCATGCCTGCACACAGGGTGTTCCACTTCGATAGTACTTTCATCATATCACAAGTAAAGCAACTCAAGTTGAATATAAGTAAAATGTTTTGCTTATCCTAATCATTGAAGGGGCAAAAATACACGGAACTGAATTTTTTTTCTAAAAATCCAATATATTGTAGTATTTCTAGTAAAAAAATTGAAAATAAAGATGAAGTAGTTCGTGAGATACCTATCTTCTTCAATAATGTAAAAAAACCTATAATTTCTCAAAAAATTTCAAAATTCTGCTTTTAACTTTTGAAAAATCTCCGTTAAGATCCAATTAGAAAATTTTTCTTGAAGCAATAAAATACCTCCCATCACTTGGCATGATTATATTTTCTGCAAGTTGTTTAGAAATTTTGGAAAAAAACGTAATGTTACAATTTTTTGGATTTTTTAAAAAGAAATTTATAGAAGTACCTATAAATTAAACTAAATAGCTGTTTTTGCAGAAATATTGAACCAATTCAGAGAAAATACAGCAAAACTGAGTAAATGGTTCAACAAGATTACATACTTTGGAAAAAAATTTTTTCATGGGAAATTTTATCCTGGAAAACATAAAAAAATTCCATAATGATATTTTTTTCCAAAATTTCTTAACGGCGTGGAGGAAATATAATCATGCTGAGTGGTGACAGGTATTTTATTACTTTAGGAACATTTTCTAATTGGATACTTTTGAAAGTTAAGGGCAAAATTTAAAGTTTTTTTGTCAAAATAACAAGATTTTTGTCGTTTTAATCCACATAATACATAAGTACCAATCATTTCGATCGTTACGGTTTCTGGTGGAATTTTTTTGATTCTATTGTCCGGTTCAGCACTCTTTCTCCATTTCCATACTTCAAAATTCATTTTGATTTCAATTTTCACAATAGGCAACTTATTCATAGGAAGTGTTTTTTTTTGGCGGCACCCAGTTATCCATAAATTTCAGGTTTGTTAGACCAGTTACTCGTAGAAATTTTTAAAAGTTTTTTTGATATGGAGTGTAAGTAAGTAAATTTACACATTGATGCATAATCTATGAATTTTTAATACGGTTCAAAATAAATTTTATAAGAATGTTAAATAAATATTTCTAATTCGGGAAGAAAAATGACGTGTAATATGTGACAAAATAATATTCAAATGCTATTCAAAATTTTAAGTTTTTAGTACCAGTATCTGTAATAGATGTTTCGTGTATAGACAGTCGAGTATATTGCTTGAGATATTCTTCGTTTTAATTGGAGAAACATAATCTTCCTCGTTCCTTAATGGTCGAAAATACCAACGAGTACAGCGATATAAAAGGCACACACGACTCGAGAACGACGTAAATGTAGATAGATATACATATACGAAAGGTATAGTTACATAAATATCGATATCTTAATGGAATTTCTAAATGGAAATTTGTCCGTCATTGTAATTAAATTTACCAACACTGTATAAGTTGGTTATTTTTTGGATTAAAAGATTTATAGACGTGAATAAAATCCATTACAAGGTATTTGTACATGCAATAACTATCACCCATCGAATAAGCTTATTTTAAATAACTATATCGATTTAGTCGAACTGTTTAATTAACCAACAGTTCGGCGCGTTCGCGAACTCGTAGGCAGTTGCTTCATTAATTTTTAAAGCCAGTCTAAAACAAAGTTTTTTTTTTCTTTCTATTTCTTCAACCGTTACGATTACAAGTACAGTTTCGAATTCTGGATATAAAAACGAATATAAGTAATGAAAACATTTCGAACTGGCTAACGTACATATCATTTTCGTATTTTATAATTGAAAAAAATTTGGAATAGTGATTTTGTACGAAGAGTTGTAGTGTAGTTGAAGGAGTGCTTATCAGGAGCAGGATATAGATATTTAGGAGAATTTCGGAATAGAAAGAAGTATTAGGTATTCCAAGTCGAGGCATTTAGGAAGAATAAAACCATATCTAGTTATAATGACTGAAACGATAGGTAGTTATTATATGCACCAACATCCAACAAACGATAAAATCTTGCCAATGTTGAACTAGAATTTAATTGAAATTGTCGTTACTTAGCACAGGTACAGATGGACAAAAATTGACTAAAAATTTGAAAAGTTATCGAAATATGACGAGAATATTTGAAGATCCTCAAATATTTGATTTTTTTTTTCTTTAACAGTGAGTTTCACGTATGGTATGCGAGTCTGAATATCTTTTGTTAAATTATATTTCTATTTTAAAAAATGATAAAATATTTAAATTAGAATACGTTAGTATGAAACTTACCCTGTAACTATGACTATAAAATCCATCATATTCCACACATTACGAAGATATGCGCCACGATGGAGAACGAACCCTAATGCTAATATTTTAACTACCGCTTCTACGCAAAAAATGGCCAAGAAAAAATTCTCCGTTTTTTCCTATAACATACACAAAAAAATTAATTTTTAAAGGGAACAATGATATTTCAAAATTCTGCCTAGTCTTATGTTATATTCGTATAACTTACATATAATAGTTGGAACGAGTGAACTTTTCATAAAAGGTATATGTATTGTAATTGGTAAAAGTTAGAAAATGCTTCCTCAAACTTATTAATACGAATTGTGAGGGCAAAACTTTTTTAATATTTTGTCTGTGTAAAGAATAAGACATAGATTTTTTCTTTATGAAAATGTTTCTCATACTTGCCTACATCAAAAAATTTCTAGGCTAGCAGTTTCATTTTATCGATAAAACGAACGAGTAAGCTGAAACGGGATCTTTCGCTGAAGATCAGGATTCAGAATGATCGAAATACAAGAAGTAATATTCGTATCATTCAACTATTTCGTTTGTAATGTGAAAGGATCTGCAAAAGGTCTTAAATATTCGAAAGCACATCTCCCCACCAAACTACGAGTCTCCAGAAAAACTTCCGAATAAAGTTAATAACCTACGGCTATTTTTCAATTGAACCCATGAACCCGTGAACTTGATTTAAAAAAATATATTCCCAAATGGGTACGTGGCCGAAATTCTGACTTAAAAATTATTTTTATAGCATGGTCGGTATTACATGTTTTTCAAAAATTTTGAAAAATTAAAACTGTACCTTATTCACATAGGTGAAGTTTTGTTATTTAGTCTGGGAGGGGTAGTTAGATTAAGTCCCTAGCATGATGCCACCGTGAAGCAAAGAAAAAACATCGCTGTGATGCTTTTTCAGCATGATTTCTGCGAAATATCATTATGCGAATTGTTGCTTATTTTCTAATTTGTAAGGAAGGAAGGGAGGGCAGTTGGTCTAAAAAGTGGACACCACCAAAAGACACAATTTAAGATCTACGATTATACTAAATGTACATACAAAAATTTCAACCTCTTAGCCTAAATTTGGGTGTGAGGAGGGGAGAGGGTGAGATAAGTGAGAAACAAAGACAAAAAATAATAAAAACTGAAAAAAACAACTTTTTTGAGGCTGTGAGGATAAGCACTGAAGCTGGAAAGTCGAGACCTCCAAAAGGCGCATCTAGGGCTCTTACCAAGTACACATACTAAATTTTAATCTCCTACCTCAATTTAGAGGGGAGATAGGGGAGAAACAGCCCTTTTCAAAGGTAAACTAGAGATACTAGAGTATCTTAGGAACGGACTCTGCTAAAAAAAAAAAATTATAAGAAAAAAATTGTAATTTAATATTAAAAACTATCTGAATTTAAAATTCCCATGAAAATAAATTAATCTCACCACATTTCGGATAAGCTGACTTTTACACTACATTCTTGATGACGTCATCAACACGTTAAAATCGAAAAGGAAAAAAAAATTTTCATAGAAATGAATTAATTTTACCACATTTCGGAAAAATCTGTCTTTACATTAGGTTCTCATCAACGAGATTCCTAATGGACTATTTTTATCCCTAATGGACCATTTTGTCCAAAAATCTAAAATATGCCGGATGTCGGCCCCTAATGGACCATTTGATTCAAAAATTTAATCAGCTCTGAGGACTAATAATCTAAACTTATGTTGAAAATTTCGAGAATATCGGACCATCTTTACTCGAGTTATCGCGTTAAAAAGCAAATAAATGAACAAATAAAGAAACAAGCAAACAAAACAATAAAGAAACTCGCTAAAAAGAGGAAAATCCTCATATCTCCCCTCGTAATTGACCTAGAAAACTTATTTTTGGATAAATTTTGCAACTTTTGATTGTCTATCGTTTGGCTAAAAAAACCAATTTTTTCAATTTCAGCCCCTCAGCACACCCTACTCCAAATTTAACCACCACTGAATTTTGATCAGAGGTCATCGTCACTCCAGAAGTTCAAAAAATCCGCTGCCAATCAAAACCTACTTCCTACATTTGATCGAATTTGGCTGGTATCAAGCTGAACAAATAATTTTTAGTTCCGACAAAAAATAATAAAATAAAATAAATTATCCGTCTCTAGTACCACAAAACGGATTTTGTTGATAATCCTTCCTCATCATCCGTAGGTCTGATTTTCATTGACAATATGCCGGAAAATCTGGCTAAAAATGTGATAATGTTTGTATCTATCCAGCTAAACTGTTTTTTTTTTATGAGGATAAAGGGGAAGGGAGGTGAAACTTAATCCTAATTCTCGTTTTCAGTTGAGCCAACAGCCAAGCGAGGGCAAAATTTTGGAAAAAAAAAGATTTTTAATGAATAAAAAAATTCATTTTTCACAATTTCAGCTTTAGTTTTGTAGATTTTATGAGAAAAAAGCAATATTTTACACAGAATCTGTTCTGGGTTTTATTAAAAAGTAAATACATACTTCGTATATATTCGTAATAAATTAACATCATCAAAATTATTAAAATAATAGAAAATTCAAAAAAATATTTCTTCACTTCATTCGAAATGGTTTTTTAATGATAAGATATCGTTTGAATCCTATTGAAGAAATCAAAGTTGATAGTTGAAACAAAGAAGCACAAAAGTAACATGTTGTACTTGATTTTCTCAGATAAATGAAAATAATTGCCCAGTTTTCATTGACAATACGACATAGAAAATCAGGCTAATAAAACATTAAACAACCATTGAACAACACAATGTGGAATTTATCATGATTTTGACATTTTCTACAAGGTGGATTTCGGTGTACTTATGTTTTATTCAGGAGATAAATTTGCAGAAAATTTGGTAAAAAGTAAACTAATCAATAACCTCTGGGCAAGATTTTTCTCCCATGTAGGTATTTAATAATTTCAATTAAACATCAGAATCCTATAGCTGCTCTATGTAATTCCATAATACCATCTTCAGTGGCCAAAGCTTATCTAAAGATTCACACCTCAAAAAATCAAACTAATATTGTGAGTTTATCATTTTAGAATTGGAATACCATTTTTGCGATGCAATGAGTAAAAGTTGCAAACGAATGATGGGTACATATTTAGTATATCTACAAGAACTTTAGATGAGGAGGATTAATTTAGCAAGCAGCTTTAATCACCCTGTACTCTCTCAAATTCTATCTAAATTCATTTAATAGGTATACAAGAATTTTTACAGAAGTACACGTGCCGCCATTTGATATTCCTTAATTTTTTTTTTTTTTACATGAATGAGCCATATTTTTGAAAATTGTATTTTGATTTTCATAACATGAAATCAGCCAAATAAGCACAGGATAATTCCCCAAACTAATGATAGCAAAGAAGTTCACTTTTTTATGCATATATAATTCACACTTCATTCACTTTAATGACGAATAAATTTTTCTTATTGTACAGATGGAATTATAAATGTACTTATGTATATAGCAGAATTTATTTTACTTACCAAAGTTTGTGACAGCGTTGTTCTATCATTTTTTGGCAGATGTTCCTCTAGTGCTAATACTATACAGTTGGCTATGATTGTCAGCAGTACTGCATATTCGAATGGAGTAAGCTTGTGTTAAGGATTGCATCAAAATTTCCACTGGTAGGTAATTACGTAAGTATAGATAATTATGAGAGTGAGTGAGAGTCAGTATTCTTCAGAAGGAGAGAGTTTTATGATTTTTTTTTTGCTTAACATTCTTTTAATTTGCAGACCGAGTGAAAGAATGATGAAAATTTTGACAAAATAATGAAATTAAGAATACAGAGTCAAAGAATGAAAATTTTCGAGAATTTTTGAGCTTTACACGTCAATCTCGCTGATTTCATTTACTGATGGAGATAAACCTGGTGCGGTAGAAAAAAGGTGACAGACATGGGTAAATTATCTTCCAGTTCATTTAACTGTAAAACGCGATGCTCCCTTTGAATGAGAGACAGCATGATAATGAGAAGAAAATCCGCAAAAAAAAATAGGCAGTTCTAGGGTGAGTCATTTTTAGATTTTTTTTTCGAAAATTGACACGTAATAATGCTCAATAGGTGTGAAATGAATTTAAATGAACTTGAACGTATTGAAAATTTTAGCATCTCACCATTTGTAGAAATTTAACTCGGATACTTCAATGATTCAAAATGTTAAAAAAAATCAACAAATTAAAAAAAAATTTCAAAAAGTTAGTTACGTGAAGTAGCTTTAAAAGTATTATTTTTTAAAACCAAAAACACGGTCAGAGGAGATTTTTGGACTTGCGCCTTCATTTCTGAAACAATACGAAGTCTCTTTTTTCGTAAACTAACTTTAATATTTAAAGAAAAAAAAAAATATATGAAAAATCGACTTTTATTTTTGGAGAACTTGTCGCATAGCTAAAATTAAAAAATTATCAATATTGTAACCCATAGACAATCCTCCATCTACACAGCTCTCTTGAAGGTTCTCAAAATGCAGATACTTCGTTGTTTTTTGTAATTTTTCCATACTTTTGTTCTCCTGTTGAGAGGAATTTGAGGTGTTTGAAATATCATGTGTTAACATTTTGAAAATCTTTTCAGCTTATAAGACAAGTTTTCTAATTTTTTTTTTGATTTTTATCTATTTTTTTTTGAGAATACTCGAGTACAAGAAAAAATATTATTTTATACATCGTCTCAAAATCGAGGCTTAAAAATTTGAAAATCATCTCGTAAGGCATTTCCAGTAGAGAATGGTCGTATTAAAGCTATTTCTGGTAAAAAAAACTTTTCGAAATATGTACTTTTGAAATTTTCTTAAAAATTTAAAACTATCCGAATGATGGAGTGAAATTTCTACAAAGGCTAAAGGGGCTAAAATTGTTACCATCAGCTCTTTTGTGTTTGAATTTTTGAAAAAAAAATCTGAAAATGGCCTCCTGTAGTGGTTAAATACACTAACCTACGAATGTAATCCAATTTATTTCAAAAAATATGAAAAATAAAAATGCTCACAGAAATGCTCGATTTTCATCTCGTGTTTTTATTATTATGTTTAATTCGAAATCGGCGCGTGGGATTAATAAATTACAAGATTAAGTAAAGCGTTTTAATAAATCTGATAGACTTCAGCTGATATTAATTTGATTTCGCGCTATCGCTGAATATTCTTAACCGTATGAGAATAACTTATCGGCGAAATGTTGGCGGCACTAAGTCCGATTTCATCCTATATTACACGTCTACGTTCATATACCTAGACCTACGCATCGCATAATAAATCTAAAAATATAAATGCATTAAAGGATATGGCCATTCGATAATGAAGCGTGTGTAGCGTCGTATGGGATTATTTTCACCGAAAACGAACAGCGAAGACGGCCCCGGGGCCGCCTTCTCCACATTAGCCCCGGGTTGTGATGGGCCTCCCATTGCTGTAATGGAGGACCAGTCACGACCCGCACGATGTTGTGCCGCCGCCTCTTGAGCTGCTGCTAGCCTGTGAACATAAAAAATGTATACGTATTTAAAACTCGATATTCTCTCATTCGATGTATGTAAATATGGATAGACGCGTAATTACGTACTAGATACAAGAAAAATACAGACTATACGCTGTAACTTTGTACGTAAGTAAGTCTTTAATTTATAAGTATACGTAAATATAGTTAAATATCACACATGTCACAACGATGGTACAATATGTTCGATAATTGCATGAATTCGATAGTAAATGCATCGCGTATGTAGATATCAATCTGCACTTTAGGCAAGCCACATCGATACATATGATATAAATCTAATATTAATTTTGTTTCGAGTTCTGCATTATCAATCAGGCAGACCACCACGAACACTTAAACAAATATTATTGCATCATTGTGACTACATACTTGGAAATTCAAATCCACTACACTAAAGAATTTAACTTTTGCCCAAACCTGTCGCTTACTTTGAAAATTCATAAAAATAATTAATCATGATAAAAATTCGTCGATCGTTCTAAAACATGGTATTGTGTGGTATAAAATTCAAGAGTGGGAATGAAGTGGTTTGTAAAATATGATAAAGTTAATGCAAAAAAACATAACTAAAAATCAGTAAAATTTTCAGTTTTTTGCGAATAACTTCTAAGAAAGCTATTATGAGCTCTCCACTAAAAATTGTTACCCCCTGAAAATCAAAAGTTGTTTCCCAATGGAAAAAAATATGTGAAATTTTATTTTTAAATCGGAGCTTACGATACCTTTTTTCAGCAATTATTCTTAAAAAACTAAAAAAATTGAAAATTCTTAATATTTTTTTATTTAAAAATATATCGTTACAGTTTGCAAACCACTTCATTCCCACTCTTTATTTTTTTACCTCAGTCCCTCAGTTATATTCCTTGCCTTGTGACGCAATCGCCTGGCTTCTCTCACATTTACCTTCAAAATTAGAAATTTTTTTCTATTTTTGTTCAAAAACGACTAAATATATTTCTTGCTTCAATTGATATTTTTTTCTCCGTATAAATCAGAGTTGGAATTCACGCGGTCATTTGTGACTCGAATCAAATCTCGGTTCATCGAACAAAAAATGATCCAGAACACAGAAACAGATCTTTTTGCAAAAATATGATTCGAATCACAGATCATACTTGAAAAACTGATCCGAACTCGGATTAATTTTCACGGATCGAACGAAAGCTGCAGTAATTTCCTGATCCACGCTAATTTCAATTTTATGAGATTTTTTAGCCTTAAACAGGAACCACATCATCGTGATGTAATCCTGCAGCACAAGCTACACTTTAAAAAATTGATCCGGAAAAGTCGTGATTTCAGGAAAATGAATCGAATCAAATCACGGATTATACGAAAAATTGTATCCGAATCACATATCGCGGATCATTTTAAAAAAGGACGATCCAAAATGATCCGAATCACGGATCAAATTTTTTTTTTTTTGATGCGAATCGTGATCCGGATCATATTTTGATCCGGATATTCCCAACCTTGGTATACATGCAATCCTCGAGGTTACCACCCCAATCACTGAGTTGAAAGTGCTCTCCTATTCATTAAAAAAATTGTTTAAAGAGGTGCTCATAATAGCTCTTTTAAAAGTTATTCACAAAAACTAAAAAAGCTACAGATTTTTAGTCATGTTTTTTGTATTTCTTTTGTTATAATTCACGAACTACTTCATCCCTACTCCTGATTTTTATACTACGCATACTCAACAGCATACACTGTGTCTTAGAGCAAACAGCAAATTTTTATCATTATTAATTTTTTTCTATGAATTTTCGAGTTGAGTGGCAGGTTTGAGCAAAAATGAAATTTTGAAAAGACCATATAACAGCTCCTTCGATTTTTTGTGCATGCTAACCATTATACATGTATGTATCATGAGTTAACCTCTCATTGGTATCAGGGAAAGGAGGTAATGCGAGGCACCCAGTACAGTATTGTAGGTAGGTACCCCTATCTATGTACCTAGAGTATACAAATATACCATAAATAGGAAAGTAAACATAGATTTCTGAACATGCTCATTATTTTTGCTCACAAGCGACGCGTCGCAATGTTATGAATTGTCAACTTAGATTGCAGTTTTCCGATATGATTGAGTATACGGTTTGTAGTATCAGCTGTGGTAAAAATTTCAGGTTTTCAACTCGATTTTCTCAACTTTCAGGATTGACGTTAGCTTATTTTCAAAAATTTTAAAAGATTAAAAAAAAGTTTTAAAAATTGTTTTTAAAAATGGAATCATTACGCATATTCATACCCGAAATATTGTTGCTGGCAAATTTTCACCATTTTCTTTTTTTTATGGGCTTCTAAAAATTGTCACTCTTTGCATTTCTTCTCGATTTTCTGAAGGACTAAGAAGGGATTGTTTTTGAGAAGCACCTTTCTGAGATGGATGTCATACATCAATTTTACGATTAAGCGTAATATTTCAATTTTACCCCAAGCACATTTTTCGGGAACACTCAAAATAGGTCTTTTTTTACGTCTTTTAGAATTGATTAAAGGGAACATATTTCATCCACTTTTCCTCAAAAATAATTTTTGATTTTTCTTTTTTTGGTTTTTTGAACGCTCTATATGTGGGGTAAAAAGAAAGGGGAGAGGGCAAATACCCTCTTTTCGAGCGAGTATTCCTGCGTAAAAGTTCATTTCTACTAGCAAAAAAAACAGTAAAATTCAATGATTAGAGCTTAGAAATGTATCAAAATACCAATTTTTGATCCCGGTCCTTCAAAATTTTGAAAAATTTTCGCCCTCCCTTCACTCTGGTTACATATTTTTTAATTTTCAAGAGAAAATTCCAGTTCATTACGTCCCCCTCCTCCCAGCCAGGTATTGTTACACCATTGAGACGAAGCAAATCAATTGCAAATGATTAAGCTGAATATTTCAATTTATCTCTCATAGATGGAATGATTTTTCAGCGGTGTCTGAAAAATTATTTTTGTTTTGTTTTTCTACAATGTTTACTACATCATTTTAAGGTTATTTAGCAACTATTGTGACTTTGCCATCAACCAATTTATTTGAAATCTGAATTCGGCCCACCCTAGTAAGTGCTCGTCGAAAAGTGCAGTAGAAATAGGATTTGAGGTCGAACTAATTACTAAAAATCGTTTTTTCGATTTATTGTTTAGAAAATGGTCTACTGAATCACATATCCAAAAATCTCCCTGATCCTTCCCCGCAAAGTCATTTTATTTAGGGTCTCACTCCCTAACCAGTTTTTTGCATACAGTTATCCAGATTTCAATTTTACGGGTAAATAACTTTGAAAAAATGATTGTACGTAAAATTTCCAAAAATTATAGTCATATTCATTTTTTTGTTGCGTGCCATAAAAGAGAAGTGAGAGGCCTATAAGACGAGACATCGTAAAAGTTACGTACAGTATGGGCTCCACACGTGTCAATCGTTTCGAAGAAAGCAAATGATTCGTATCCGAGAGAAATACAATTTTTGCAAAACATATTCGAAAGTAGACCCCTCTCCGACTACAAAACTGCTATCACATATTTGAAATCGATTTGAAAATTCGATTCAGGAATCTTCAAAGTTGAAAAATTTTTACTACCTATTTTAGTCTCTTTCCTGTCAACCATACGCCACCAAATTGAGGTAAAGTGCTCGTTTTTGAGTCAACATACTCCTAATAAAATGGAGTCATCACTTTTTAAACCATTATCATCGGCACAGGAGTTCTCAAAGTGGAAAATTCTATTTTATTCTATTTGATTCGGGAATTTCAACAATTTTAAAAAAATTTGTTGGGCGGCGTGAGATCGCTAAAAAAGCGATTTTGCGGGGAAAGATCGGGGAGGTTTTTGAATATGCGATTCAGTAGACCATTTCCTACACAATATACCGAAAAAACATTTTGTAGTAATTAGTTCAAGATATGTTTTTTTTTTTTAAAATCTATTTCTACTGTACTATAAAAAAAGAAAAATACAATTACATGCGGATTTTTTTTCTTTTAAAAATATAATTCAGTCATTAAGTCGATAAATTTTAATAAATACTTTGCATACGAGAGCGAGACATGGAGAGTGAAATGCCTTCATTTTAAAATCAAATCTGAACCAGGTAACGTGAACAATGCTTCGCGTCGGTAAAATTTTCAAACATATTTCCCCCCTTTAAAATCGATTACGATATCGAACAACTTTCTACTGTGGACTAAAAGCGATGAAGTATTGAATTATGAGTTGAAAACTGAATTTAAAATAGGTAAATACCAAGATGAAATTAACATGACCTGGAATTATTATTGATCAGTGAATTGGGCAATATGAATGTATAAATAACCTGATTTGGTAATTCTTTTTCCACCAACTCGCAACGTTTGACTGATTGTAAATTTGGTTTATTTGAATTTCTATTTTTGAGCTATAATTCGAAACTGTTAGCATTTATTTAATGGCCAATTATCTATAATTAAGCACACAATAAAAATACATAAAATTTTCAAGACACAGAAATGGAGTACTAACAATTGGGCGATCTCAATAAAGACTCAGAAAATTTTATCGTGACTTTGCTGCAGAAATAATTCGTATTTGGAAAAATTTAGTTAAGATGATTTTTAAATCTTTTTTGAAATTGCATAGAATTCTTAGAACACCAATAGATTTACATCTAGCTCCTAATTTATTGAAAATATGTAAACAAGTACCTATATTAGATATTCGTATTAAGCATTATGCACGAGTACAATATTACCCATTAATTAAAAATTTACTCATAAAATAAATTCTGAATTAAAGATGATAATTCTTTGAAAAATTTTCATAATTTTCTCGTAAAACGCTAATTCATCTTATTTTTATTATTTTTTGTACAATAAAAAAAAGGTGTCATAAGAAGTACTTGTAATACAGAGAAAAAAACACTTCACATATCAAACTAGGAAGAAAAAAATCGAAGGTCGCACGAAAGACGGTAATTTATTGACGTCATCGGACGGAGTAAAAAAAAAAGTAAAAACGGTAAGTTTATGAATGAAAAAATGCGTAAAGCTACACTCGGATAAAGAATTTAAAAAGAAAACGCCATTTCTTTTCTAAAAATTTTGTTCTATTTTAAAATTAATAATCACACGAAGCATTCGATCGTAGCGATTTTTAAATAAAACAAAAACGTAATGAAATATGTGCTTCTTCTACGAGTATTTTTGTTTGTTCTTTTTTTTTTCATTTTTATTTTTAGCTCAAATTAACTATTACGTCATGTTTTGGTAATTTCATTTTATTTTTTCCTTATGTTTCATCAGTCCAAATCAAACATCAGATATACGTAGGCTTATTTTCAAGCCATCGCATCGCTTCAATACAAAGTAAAAAAAAAAAGTACTGTATCGTAGTAAATTATAGCTCATAAAATCTTGGTTCGAGAAATATTAAATAAAAAGTTTCGAAGTTATAATGCTACAAGTTGATTTGTAGATATATTTGGTATTGATTCGTTTGCCTTCTTTTAGAAAACTATCCCAATTGATTACCCAATCAAAACGGCACATGGATTTGAAACTAAAATAACATTAAATTGTTCGCAAAATGTTCAAAAATCTTTTTATTTATAGAATTAGGATGCAGTAAAATGCACGAATCACGAATCACTTGCATAGCACACGTAATTACTTTCTTCGAAAAGAAATTTGCTTAATATTCTGATGGTAAAAAAAATATATTGGAATGAAAATTTGAAATATTTTTCAACTTTTCAGTAAATAAATTTACACGTTGCATTTACTCAGAATCTATAGCGCAGAAAATTGCGTCGCAAATTACATGATTTATTTATCACATCAAGTCAACAAGTACATACACATACATGCACCAAAATATAAGCCTACATACCTTTACAGTTTCATTATCATGTAAAATATTCACCGCATTTACGGCGTAACATATCTGCAATTTTATTAACGCGAAAGATTAACATTTGCGGCGCCCAAATATGCAATTTCATCAACATTCCAGTACGACATTTTTTCTGCGCACGAGCAGGAGTGTTCGTAAACATGGTTTACGTGGTACAACTGTAGGTACATCACTACAAAACAACACCGCAGAATGGAGACGACGCGAAAATTTTTCAATTTTTAATTATAGCAATAGTGTTTGATTTAACTTGCTATTAAATAAAAATTTTTATATTACGGTTTTTTGAAAGTAATCGCGGTAAGTATGTCATTTGTAGAGAGATATGCAAGTACACATTTTTAAAATGTGTATACCAACTAAAAAAATTCTATTTACTCTGAGATATTTTTAATTTATCAAACGGCATATAAATTCTATGTAAATATATCGATAAAAATTAGAATCAGTATTTAAATATAGCACAATTTTGTAACGTCAAAAATATTTCAAAAATAAAATTGTATTATATCAGTATCTAAAACGTAGGTAAATATTTCACCAAACAAATGTCTGGATAGTTTTCAGCGATGCTTTTTCAACCTGATTTTCATGAGATATAAAAATCGCGAGAATATGGCGTTAAAATGTCAAAACCTCCAAAAAGACACATTTAAGAACATTACTAAATATACACACCGAATTTCAACTTCCTAGCTCGATTTGGAGGAGAGTTATGCGAGGAACAAACTCTAAAAATTTGACAAAAGAGCTGAGTGGAAATGTAATGGAGCTGAAAAATCGAAACCCCTAAAAGGCACATCTAAGATCCCTACTAGGGTGTCCCTTATTTTGCGAAAGTACTTATTTCAAAACGCATACCTCCTTATTTTTTCCTTTTTACCGCCAAAACATTTTCAAGCTGTAATTCGATCAAATCGAAGCACGTTAACTCGTGCTGACCTGGCCTTCAAATCGCGTATATTTACAAAATTTCTAAGTAGTGTAAGTTTTTCAATTTTTGAGTTTGTTCAAAAAGTGAAGATGTCATCTTGTAGAGCACAACAAACTGCAAAAATTGTAAGGCTTACACAACACACGTGGCTTGAAGACAAAGTCGGCACAGGTTAACGGGTGCTTCGATTTGGTCGAAATATAGCTTAAAGGTGGTTTGGGCGTGAAAGGAAAAATTTAGGGGGTATGCGTTTTGAAATTCCTACTTTCGCAAAATAAAACACACCCTAATCCCTATTAAACGTACGTACCAGATTTCAAGTTCCTAGCTCAATTTAGAGAGGAGTTGTGCGAGGAATAAAATCAAATAATAAGGAAAAACAACCAAAAAAACACATTTTTGGAGCTGTGAGGGAGTGCAAGGGGGTTGAAATAAATGTACATAACAAAATTTTCACTTCCTAGGCTAATTCGGAGGGGGACTTATGCGAAGAACAAACTCAAAAAATAGGAAAAACCACATATTTAGAGCTGTAAAGGGGAGCAATGCAGCTGAAAAGTCGCGACCCCGAAAAGGCACATTTAGGGACCCTACTAAATGTACATTCTAAATTGTCCATATCCTAGTTCAATTTGGTGGGGAGCTAGAAGAGAAACAGCTTTTTTTCAAGGTCAAGGGGAAACCCCTCATATTTCCCATCCTAATTGACCTAGGAGATTGATCTTCGGATATGTAATACAAATTTGGATTCTCTATCGATTGGCTCAAAAAGAAACATTTTTGCGTTTATGACCCTTACTTGAGGTATAACTGAATTTTAACCCCAGGTCATCCCCACTTATATATATTAAAAACCGCAGCCAAATTGAGCCGAATAACCGAATTGGAGCGATTTTGGTCTAACATGGCCAAAAATGGTCTTAATGGTATTCTAGGACCTCAAAAAAGATTTAGTTGATATCCCCCCTTATCCGTAGTTGATCGGTAATAGCGTGGTTTTCATTGAGAATATGATATAGAAAATCAGGCTAAAATCATACCTCAGATTTTTACCAAACGCACATAGCTGCTCAAGTTTGAGTTGAAAATCCACCCTACAAAACTTTTTGACCCTTACACAAAGGGATGGGGAGTGAAGCTACGAGTTCTCAAAGTAAGGTCATTTGAAACGCGGTTTTTTCTCATTTTCATCTCTTAAAACTGGTGTAGGACCCAGGTCACAGAGCTAGAAAAGTGCGATTTGAGTTTCTCCGTCTACCTGTATTAATAGCATCTCGATCCGATACCACTTAAAACCACCTATCAATTGACCGGGTTGGAGGGGGGGGGGGTTGAAAAGTTGCAGATCGTAAAAATCAACAGATTTTATTTTTTCAAAAAAACACTATAAATAGAATTTTCACTTCAATAACGGAGCCAAAAAATGTTTTTCAGTCTGGAAAAGTGAATTTCAATTGAAATTGCGCAAAAGTTTTGCGTTGTAGAGCATCAAACTGAAAAATTGATTTTTAGGCATAAAAATCGATAATTTCTTTATAATTATATAAATAATTTCAACGATCTCGGAATTAGGTGGTTGGCTGCCCTGCAATGCGAAACTTTTGAGCAATTTCAATTGAAATTCATTTTTGCGAACTGAAAAAATTTTTTGGCTCTGTTGTTTACGTAAAAAGCCCTTTTATTATATTTTTTTGAAAAATAAAATAGGTAAATTTTTACGATTTGCAACTTTTCAACCCACTAGTAGGTAGTTGGTAGATTTCAATGGTACAGGGAGACGCAGAAATTCAAATCGCATTTTTCTAGCCTTGTAACGTAGGTACTGCACCACTTTTACGAGGTAAAAATGACGAAAAATCGCGTTTTTTTTTTTTTCTCGAAAATACACTCACTTTTAGGACCCATAGCTCCATCACCTTTTGAGCTAGATTCATAAAATTTTGTACAGTAGGTTCTCAATTTAAAATCAACTACCTATGTGAGTTTTGTCGAAATCTGAGGTAAGGTTTTTTTTTTCGATTCATCCAAATGTGCCTACATATAGGTACTTGATTCTGACATAAAATGTTGTCGATGACAACCATTATTTTACAGATACGTAAATACAAATGTTGGAATATTGGAATAAACAAATTAAACAATTTTTTCCGTCACATTTACATGTATTGTTGTTTTCATACGTAGTATAAGTAAGGTACCTCTACTTATCTAATCACCTATGCGCTTGTACTTCCCATACAAATTATTCCATAACAAAGAGGAAATTCTAGAAATTTATACTTACAGGTGCTAGGTTTTGCACTTGAACATTTTCATAGTTATAGGTATAATTCAATTATAAACTCCGGCGTTTACGTGCCAACGTTTACGCAACGTGTAATTCACACGTATATATTTAATACTATATATAGTAAGGTCCCATATTTCACAACTAACCTCACAATTAAAGAAACTTCAAAGTACTTCTGGAAGTACTTTAAAGTCTACCACCACTCCTCCTTACGTGTAGCTGCGAGCTCACGTCTGGAGGACATTTTTAATATTCAACGATTTTTCAAGGTTTTTGCTACAATATTGACTAAAAAAAAAGTAAAAAAATTCCTTTTGGGATTACAATATTTTTTTAAATATTCGAAAGTGGTCGATGAATACTTTCGCGGAGTAGTAAATGTTAGGGTGGGTCGAATTTTGATTTTCTTGAAAATCTGCAAACAAGGTCGTCACAAAAGTAGCGAAACAAGCTTAAAGTGATGTGGTAACAATTTCATATTTGTAACTAATTCTTTTCAATTTGCAAAAAAGATTCAAAGTTCGCTAATTTTTAAGAAATTAAAAAATAACGTTTTTGAAATTAAAAAAAATCATCGCACAGCGATGATTTTTTATCCTGATTTATATAATTATGTGAATCGAAAAACTTCATGCTTTTCTTCTACTCAGTAGTAGGGATAGGAGGGTGCAATAAGGCTAAAAAGTCTACACCCCAAAAAGGCACATTCGGAACCTATACTAAATTTACATACAAAATTTCAATCTCTTAGCCCAAATTGGAGGGGAGTTATGTGAGGAAAAAACTCAAGAAATAAGAAAAACCTGCCAAAAAACCTTTTTTTGGAAATGTGAGAGGGTGCAATGAGGCTGAAAAATTGAAATCCCAAAAAGGCACATCTATAGCCTTTATCAAGTCTACATACTAAATTTAATTCACATAGTTCAATTTGGAAGGGACATAGGGGAGGAAAACCGGTTTTCAAAGTCAAAAAGGGGGGAAATCCTCATATCTCCCCTCCTAATTGACCTCGGAGACTGATTTTCGGATATGTTATTCAACTTTAGATTGTCTATCGATTAGTTTAAAAATGAAAAATTTTTGCGATTTTAGTTCCTCAGCACCCCTTCCTTCAAATTTGAGCATAAATGAATTTTGACCTTAGCTCAACTAAACTTCAGAATGTCAAATTTTTCGCCAATCGAAGAATATTTCTCAAATTTGACCGATTTTGGTTGGTATCGAGCAGAGTAAATAATTTTAGTCTGGAAGGAGGGATGAAAAATAAATATCTTACGTATCAAAAATCGTCGCATTGGTCTTCTAGAATTCCAAAACGGATTTTGTTGGTATTCCCCCCTCATCGGCCATAGATTGTTAGACCGTAATAGCCTGGTTTTCATTGGCAATTATGCCTTAAATTATTGTTTTTGGTAAACTTTCACCATTTCCCACTTTTTCAGGGGCTTTTAAAAATGTCATTTTCTATGTTTTTTTACGGTTTTATAAAAAACCATGAAAGAATTCTTTTTTTGAGATAGGACATGAATTATATATAATCAAATGCAATGCATAAATTTTACCTCTCATAACTGATTTTTCAAGGGCACTCACTCAAAAATGTGACCATTTTTCACGTATTTTAAAATAAATTTGTTAAAAATTGAAAAAAATACCCTTTCAAAAAAATCATCAAAAGAAATAAACATAATTTATCTATTTTAGACCATAAAATGTAATTTTTCATTTTTTTTATTGTGCTGAGATGCCTATTGGGAACCTTTGAAAAGGGTAGAAGCGATGAAAACCAACTATAGATGGACAAATGTAAGCTGAATAATTTTGGATATAAATATGAGTAATAATTCCAACATTAAAAAAATTGAGATAGAAAGCTGAAAATTTTAAAAATCACTTTGAGATTATTTCGCAACCATTTTGACATCTCCTTTTGCAGATTCTTACAGTAGATACCGCGGTATCAAGACTCAATTCCACTATGTACGAAAAAAATGACTTCAAAAATTGTATATTAATAGAGTCAATGAATATTTCTAAATTAGATGCGTAAAAAATTTTGAAGGAAGAAAATCTCCACCTTCTTATCACTTTTGCACTCTATTTCAAAATTTTTCCACTTTCATTGCAAAACTAAAAGTACTGACTTGCTTCCGACCTCCTTCTCCTCATAAAAAACTTTTCACATCGTACACTGATTAGGATATTTATTTCTCTACTCATTTTGAGTATTGCGTTCACTGTATAATCATTCTGAATGAGTTTGATAGAATGTATTATTGCGGCGAACCGAGTAGGCAATTCTATTAACTTCTACACTACATATCGAATGGAGTGGATTATCATAATTGGCAAACATTTTTTAGATTTGGATTGTACGAAAATTAATGATTATAAATAACAGATTCGTCAAAAAGTAGTTTTCCAATTTTTTACTACTCTTAAAAAATTTTCAATCTAATTTCATTACTTTTTCACTACTTTCAATTCAATGTTGGGCCCTTTATAGAGTAAAAATAAGCTATAAGAATGCACTTTTTTAAATTGAAACACTTTTTATCTCTTTTGTAAGAGTAAATTGTTTGTTCTGTACACCAGAACTAGGTAACATACGGCGAAAAATTTTCAGCAGAATACGTTTGAGAAGGGTCATACAATCCCTCTCCCATCTAAAATAATAACAAATATAAATGTTATTATTGTTTTATAGTAAGTAGGTAACATTCTTTTCCGAAATATTTATTGTGCTTTGATGAGTACTTGAATGCCAGTTTGCTTAGGAACTTATACACAATTTTGAACCCCCCAAAAAAATGTACAATGTACATAAGGGCAGAATGGACATTTTTTGGTTTTAAAAGAAAATTTTATTAAAAAATAAAAATCATTGAAACCTAAATGTGATAATGTATTTTAACCTAGACCTACCTACCTCTTATTCTTTTATTAGATTTAGATATTTTATGTCAATACAAGAGTAAAATTTTGAAAACATGGCATTTCACGTATGCAGCATTAGTTTCTGAAGTTTCAAAATTTTTTTATTGTATTGTAAAAAGGAGTAAAAAAATTTTGAAAGCAATAATTACCATTTTTGACATTATTTAGATAATTACATCGTATAACAATAATTCTGCACTCACAATCACGTGGTTTAATGTAAATACAGGGTGTTATGTCTCAGTGAGGAACCTCTTCTAATCAGCAATCATACAACATATTACACATACGTAGTTTTTATATCTGTGTTTGCATAGTCTTCACACTGCAGGAGCGGAGACACTTGCTCATTTTTTTTTTCATTTCAGATTTGCCAAGTATTCTTGATTTTCCATGGCTTGCATTTTTTTTTTTTCATGAATAGGTTTAAACACCAATGTTGATTAACCTATGATGACTTGGAAACAAAAATTGAAAAAAACTCGAATGCATATAAATATTTATTTCACATTTTCGTGTAATTTTCAACTATATTTCTAGTTGAATATATTTTCCTCTGCCGGACCCCCCTCCCCCCGAAACTAAAAATTATTTGCTCAGCTCGATACTGACCAAAATTGAAAAAAATTGTGAAATAGACTTTCATTGGCGGTAGATTTGATATTTTGAAGTGAGCTTAACATTCAGTTATGCCTAAATTTGAGAGAGGGGGTGCTGAGGTGCTAAAATGTCAATATTTTTTTAAAAACCAATCGATAGGCAATCCAAAGTAGCAAAACATATCCAAAAAGCAACCTCCTGGGTCAATTAGGAAGGAAAATATGGAGGGTTTCCCTCCTTTATAACTTTGAAAAAAAAACTGCTCCTTCTTTATCTTCCCTCCAAATTGAGCTAGGAAGTTGAAATTTAGTGTGTATATTTAGTATAGATCCTAAATATAGCTGTGGGGGAGGGGGCGTAGGTTGACTTTTCATTTTCATTGCATCTCCTCAAAGCCCAAAAAATGTAGTTTTTTGGCCAATTTTTCTGATTTTTTGAGATTGTTCCTTGCATAATTCCTTTCCAAATTGAGTTGAGAAGTTTAAATATTTAGTATGTAGATTTAGTACGCGCTCTAGATGTGCTGGGGGGGGGGGTCGACTTTTCAGCCTCATTGCAGTCGCTCACAAGCGTAAAAAAGTTATTTTTTGTCATTTTCTTTTTTATGTTTGAGTTTGGTTCTCACAAATCTTTTCTCTCAAATTGATCGAGAAAGCTAAAATTCGGTATGATGATTTAGTAAAGTTCCTAGTTTTTCCTCTTGGTGGTGTAAATTTTTTAGCCCCAATGCATCCCCTTCCCTTACCTTTAATATTTGATTAGGAGTTTTTTTTTCTTTTACTAATTTCTTGAAAATTTTAATCATCTTAATTAGAGGTCTATAGCTTTGAATGTAACCCAACCAGGGAGATGTGAGTTACACCAGTACAAACGAGAGATTTTTCTTATCGAGAAACAAAAACGCACCCAAAGAGGGACAGGAAATATTTTTGAGCAATACGATAACAACCGTAAAAATTGCTATTTCAGCATAAAGTTTCGGAACGCTAAATTATAAATTCCGATTGGACAAATTTGTTTCAAATATTACCTACCTATGGTTTTTAATGCGGAAATCCCGAAGGAGTGTTGGATATTATAAAGCACCTGGTGCAGTTCAAAGATTAGGCAAACATACGTATACACGTTTGGTATAAGATTTTTTACATTTGTTTTGATTTCTCATTGTTCGACGGTAGTTGGGAAAGATTCAGGCCCTACGAGGGCCAACTTGTAGAAAAAGTTCATCATACTTTTTTATCGCAAGGAAATATATTGTTTGAATTTTTAATTAGTGAATTGTTCCGAGATCATATTTCTGAACGCAGTTTAATTTTTCAATGACTTACGTTAGATACTCATTCAATCTCTCCGCAAGAACGTAATAAAGACGACGAATAGGTAGATAAAATGAAGGATGGAAGAAGGGGATAAGCTTGGAAGCAGACAAACAAAGAAATTCATTTATCAGCTCGTTCTAAAATGGAAAAATTTACCATTTACGAATCGATTATCGATTCCATTATTCAATGGGTAAGAATGAGAATAGATTCTTCGAAAATACGATGCAAGTACTCCTGCGTTATGTGTATTGAAATGTGATGATATTCAGCAAAACATGCGACGACACTGGAAAAGTGAAGCTGTGATAATTTTCAAAAAAGATCCACGCATAAAGCTTCGAATGATAGCTACAAAAGAACTACTTATTTCGTCGTTCGATCGTAAGAATTAGGTACCTATTATTATAATCTTCGGTCGATTTTGATGTTCGGATATTATTCGTGCACTTATACAAATGCAATTGAATGTACCTACAATTGTAGACTGAAGTATATTTATTTTTAATCGAGACTAATATACCGTAGGAAAGCGTGTAAATCATGCCGATTATTTAACATCTCGAGCGAATGCTTAATTTGCACGTTACAATGGTAATGTAATCGATGAGTGGTAAATTACGCTTCTATAAGGTTACAGTATAGCTAGCTATACGTGTATAGTTGAACGTGTTAATAAGAGCTACGGTTGTAAGAAATTCTTATGACTTGTCTGGATTCTATAAACTAATTATCTTCACCCTTTGTCAGCCGAGTTGCGTTCTTACCTTTCTACAAAGCGTTATATTCAAATTTGTTTCCATTTCTTATGATGAGAATAGATACACATTCTGCGGGTAAATTTTTTTCGATGCCGATCCACTAGCAAAAAGCATCAAACCGACAACGAAAGATCATACGAATGATGCTACTGGACGCCGAAAATAAACAATAATGGAAGAATTTGCCACGTTTTTTTTTTTTTTTTTTGGCTGGCCAACATAAGACAAACGCCCAACACACTGCACTTTCACTAATGCATTTTAAATCACGGCTTCAAAACAAAGTAGAAAAAAAACCGCAAATAAAGTTACACTGTTGTCAATCTACCGTTTTGTAAAACGGCACACTACGCGGCGATTTGTCTTTCGATACACTGGCGCCTTACGTTTATCGTATAGTCAGTTGACTCCCGCATAGCATGGGTGTTTTTCCCTTGGCTCGATATCACGGCCCAGTGTTGCCAAGTGAATATGTACACTATGCGTTTGTGTGCAAATATCTGTTTATTTTTTACTCTTTATTTCAAGATTTACATAACCTCTGAATTTACAACATGTTCCGACTATTTATTTATTTTCCTCGTTTTATTTTATTTTTCAATACTACCCATATTTTGGCGTAATTTTAAATCGAATAATATCGGCAGGACAAGAAACGAGACGTGCCATTTATATAATTTTAGACGACGAGTAGATTACTGGTGCTGGTTTAACAGGTTTTTGTATCGCCCCAAAAAGTTAAACTGTTGGCAAAATGGGTTAACGTGGTATAATTTTATACTGTTGGCTTACATAGACTAAAAGAATTACTATAGCCGAAATTTAACCGAAAAATAAGATTGTTATGTGCACCTATCTTCAATTTTTTTTAATCGATTAAATTTCCTTTTTTTTTTTTTTTTTTAATACCGATAAAGAATATAATTCAGCGGGTGATTAAGGTCGTTAAAGCTGACTTTCACTTTTAAAACATGAAATACCATAAAATTTTCCATCACTAACGTCGAACGAATATTTTATTATGTATTCGCTTCGCTGTAGCTGTTTCATTTTCAAAATGAAATATGACAGATAACATTCCCGTCGTAATCTAATTTAGAGGTGAAATTCAAACCTAATGAAAGATCGCCATCCCAATACTTACATTCATTTATCACTATAACGTTTTTCGTTTTTTGTTTTCGATTATTTTATTTATTCGTTTATTATTATTATTATTTTTTTTCGATTTTACAACGTCTCATGTTTAATATGATCCGACGGCGCGACGAAGTTGCCCAAGTAAATTAAGACTTTTACACACAGATATCTTTTTTTTTTTTACGTATTTGATTTTGACCAATGTAAATTCATGGTAATCAAATATCTTCTATCGTAGCGAGGCTCATAATTTTCCCTCTTACAATCTTGTTCCATTATTAAAATGCATTCTTGCACAAGTCGAAAAATGCTAAAACAAAGTTTACCATCGAATATCGAAATTTTTCTTTTTCAAGGTTAAATAAGTAATATTTCAAGGCAACATACTCGCATAAAATGAAATTTAACAGACTAGAAAATGAATTAAGAAAAGGATTTTTAATGAATATAATTTTCATTTTTTAAATTAATACTACGAGATGCGTTTTTGCAGGAGTGCATAGTAAAATGTCCACAATCACTTGTACGAGAACGTTTTTCATAAATATCAAATATAAGCCAAAAAATTTCAAACTTGTTTCAAAATGGCAAAAAAAACAAACAATTAAAATAACACAATGCTGATTAAATTTTAAATCAGATTTTGAATAAAAAAAAATAAGAAAAATTTCCGACAGTAAATATAGAAAATATGAAAATTTTATATTGTAAAAAAAAAAAAAAAAAAAAAAAAATTCCGACAATAAAAAAAAAAAAAATAAAAATTTTTTATTTTAAAAAAAAAAAAAAAAAAAAAAAAGAAGTTGAAAGCTTATAAAAATTAAAAATTTTATATTTAAAAAAAAAAAAAAAAAAAAAAAGAAGTTGAAAGCTTATAAGTTACTTCCTAGTTGCTACCTAACATTGACCTCGCAAATCGATTTAGTAGGTTTTCCAGCCACGGTCTTAAAAACAGCTGGAGAAACTTTTCTATTTGCATGACTTCTCAACCTCCCATAGCTGGGATGTACATAAATTTCAGCATGCAAATGCAGAAAATTAAAGTGATACGCGTTCGAGACACCTTTGAAAAATGAATACGGTTTCTACGTGATTTTAAGAAATCGGCGAATATCGAAGACAAAAGAGAAAAATCTGATTTCAAATTGGTGTCCAGGGGGTTTGATTTATGCGAAAACGATATCAATATCATGAGTTTTCCGATGAATGCAAAACGGGGCAGGGGAAGAGAAGTGTGTGTGTGATGCTGTTATAAACAGGTTTTCTTTCTAGGCTATGATTTTCTACACCTCTAACCCGTAAATATGCTAAATATAAAAACCATTCCAACATTTCCAGTTTCATTTTATGCAATAAAACCATATTCACTGCATTTTGAGTACCACCCCCCTCCCTTCAGAATGAAGTACCTATGGGGTCGAACCGAAAATCTGATTTTATATTCGTATTTGGAAGGTTTTATTCGTGCGAATATGACATCAATATCAGGAATGTACCCGGAGTTCAAAAATGGCGGTGAGGGGTGCAGCCACGGTCCAACAGAGGTCTCTACAGGGGTTTTATTTCTTGGCTATGATTTTCTAATCTTACAAGCTGCAACTATATCGAATACAGAAACAATTTCAACATTTACGAATTTTTTCAGCATAGCTGTACTTACCTCCCTTCCCAATTTCAAATTCTTTCAAATTTCGACCATGGGAGTTATAAATTAAAATTTTGAAAAAGACATGTGTACGTGATAAAATGGTCAAGTACACATCCAAAAAGCACGGTTTTAAAATTGTGCCAAATCAGTGTCCCTATTTGGAAAAAAATTAATAAAAATTTCCAAAGGCAATTTGAAGGTTAAATTATGAGTTAGAGGGAGGCGAGGGAGTGTTGGTTTATTCAGGGATGTCTCCTGTACCGGTTGTTTTGCATCAATCTCTCTCCATTTATACCAGTGTCAGGTACACTCGTAATACTTACAAGTGTAATGGTGAGCATACCCAAAAAATTAAAGGCACTGAATTCATTTTCACCCAAATCTGCCACTCATTGTGAAAATTCATAGAAAAAAATTAATAATCATAAAAATTTGCTGTTTGCTCTAAAATACAGTACACACTCTACATTAAATGTGGTACAAAAATCAAGAGTGGGTGTGAAGTGTTTTGTGAAATATGACAAAATGATTAGAAAAAAACATTACTAAGAATTTGTAATATTTTTAGTTTTTTGTGAATAACTTTCAAAACAGCAATTACGAGTACCTCATTAAAAAATGTTTGAATGAAAAGAAGAGAACTTTCAACTCAGCGGTTGGGGTGATAACTTTAGAAGAAAATTAATTTTTAGTACTAATTTTTAGTCATTTTTGAACAAAAGTAGGAACAAAAAATTCTAATTCTGAAGGTAAATGCCAGAGAAGCAAAAATATTTTGCCAAAAGGCAAGGAATATAAGTGAGGGACTGTTAAATAAAAATCAAGAGTGGGGAATAAATGGTTTGCAAACTATGACAATATAAGTATAAAAAAATCTATTTCAAAATTTTCAATTTTTTCAGCATTTTCTTGTTAACTGCTGAAAAAATTATAATGAGCTGTCTAATAAAAATCTTTAAAATGAGTAACAATGCACCCCAATAAGATTTTGAAAATAGCATATTTCAGTCCCTTTATTTTTTTGGGTACGCTAACCATTATACACGTAGGTCTCATGAGTTGACCCATCACTGGTATAAAGGAAGAAAGGTTAATGTGAAACACCTGGTATAGATCTTCAACATAACAAAAAGTTAGTCAAATCAATCGATAGGCATTTTCAACAAAAAGTTATATGTTTTTTTTGAAAAAAGAGCTCAGTAGGTTGAGAATCCAAAACTTTGGTCAGATTTATATTGGAATAGTAAGTACGCATCTACCACCAAAGTATGTTTTTAAAAATTCACCGTGGCAAATTTACCTATGCTTATTCTTCCTGCAGCTTTTAGTACAAGAGACGTGAAACATGACCATTTTTGAATGCTGTTGAAAACTCGGCTATGGTAGGTAAAATTCAAGTATTGCATTTAATCATCTGAAATTGATGCCCTGCCTTCATTTATGGTCACTTTTCTCAATGAAAAATTTCCTTCATAGTACTTTAGAAAATTGTAAAAAAACGCAAAAAGTTACATTTTCAAAAAACTTTTGAAAAGAGAAGAAATGGTGGAAATTTAGGAGCTTGAATTTTTACAACATCTTGAAGTCTTTCGCAACTGTTGCAACTCCTCCCACCCTCGTTTACAGATTTCATAAAAAATTTGATAAGACTAGTGATTCAAAAAATGACAAAAATTCAGAGAAATATTTTTTGTAATCATGGATTCTTGGATAATTTTCCACGACAAAAAAAAATTAAAATTGATCCGAGCTGTAGGTACAAAAATATCTCAAACCCTGCCCATAAAATTTTATTTCACTCTATCTAAATCAAAATTGATAAATATCATTTTTACAACTTTTACGGTGAATAAATATACTAAAAAATCAACATTCCACACAGTCTCTTCGATTTTGAATGCAGACAATTTATACGAAGAACACCGATACACTCATTCCGCAGGTTTTACTTTCTCAATCCACAAACTTAAAGATTCAATTTAAACAAGCGATTTCACCAAATAAAGAGTAGGCTAAATAATGTCTGGATTCGGAAAATAAATAAACGAATAAAATAACTTATCTGACTTTCGCGAAAACAGCCAAGTTGTACTTTATGAACTAAACATAATAATATACTTTTTTGACATTAATCAGATATAACTGAAAAAATTGAGCTAATTATTTTAATGTAGATATAGATAAGTATAATAATTACACCGAGCACTAAATGAGCATAAAATATAAGTATTTTTTTCAATTTACGTCACTATAATGTTTGACTGTGACAAAAAAGAATGCACATTGTTAGTAATTTACGTTTATGTTCAGAGCTCACAGATCAAGATCATCAAGGTATAACAATCATTTGTAAACACGTCAACATTTAATCAGTTTTTGTACTGAATTTCTGTGGTGAAAATTTAAATAGAGTTCAGCAATTATTTTATAAAAACGTCATCGTCGTCACCGGTGCTATAAAAATTTCTCATCATTTTCAAGCGAACATGCAATCGTGCAACTTGTAGGACCAAATTACCTGCATATATCTGTAAAGATGAATTCATCGAGTAATTTTTTTTTTTATTTGTTTACAAAGCATAAATAATTTTTCATGCACTATAGATTGGCAGCCATTATCGTGTTTCTTTATTGAAAGAGAAAAAGAAAGAAAAGTGAATGTAAAAAGGAAATCTGCTTACATAGTGTCGTTCCGTAGGCAGCTCTCATTAATTACTTGAAATGTTTATCCTTTGTACGGTTCATTACAACAGGTGCAAAAACTATCAGCTATAACCACATCGTTTTACATATTAGAGGAAACTAAACTGGAGCGGATTAATCCATCCGTTATCTTTTGCGTAATTAATAACTTAAGAGACCAGTTGACGTTACCTGGTAATCCATTAGCGCAAGCTCATCTATGAATTGGTTTTATAACACCTTTGGAGACCTTTATGCAACGCTAGAATATTATATTTTATTCCCAGAAGCTATTTGCATATACCTAATATTTATTCGTTCGTACACGCGATCATATCCGATGTCAACCTATACCTGCACATACAGACGGACTAGGCGTATTGATACTTCTGGCATATTGTCTATTACACTAGCATGGAACGTTGGCGTTATTCTCAGGTAACTGCATCGTGTACGATCAGCTCCGCATACACATAGACCACGTAGTTATTTTTATTTTTATTTTTTTTCATTTCCTTTTACGAAATGAATGATTACACGCGTATTAAAAAGACAGTACCGCATCGTCGCACCGCTCGGACAATCCGAATGTACAGGTAAGTTTGATTTTAAAGCATCCTGTAAAATTAGATCTATTCTATACACGATCACTTTTCCATTTTTCTTCACTGCTTGTTACCGATTGCTTATGTATTACTTGTTTGAAATTTGCATATTTACACTTGGCTATATTGCATTTTTAATACGAGGCAAACTGATCAGTTGATTGTAGGCACATATTTAACTCACGAACCATAAAATATACTCGTTTGTCTTTTGATTAGAAAATATTTCAAAGTACGTGAAAGAAGTTCGATGTTGATAAAAAGATTTACGAATAAAGGCGGGGGGTGCGGTAGGTGCTGTTTGATATGGGCTAGGAGGCAGTGAAATGGGAATGCAGTTATTATATCGCCAACTCCAAGTTTTCATTTTTAATTAAAATACGTTAAAAAGACTTAGGTATAGGTAGGTAGATCTAGGTACATGTTACTAACATGAGTACAAACTTCAGCATACAAACGTTGGATAAAAAATTGATAACATCAGCGAAAAAAACTCTCCTACAATTAGATTAGCGAAATCCACCCTGCAACCGATTGGGATGAAACTCAACCAAAATGTTAGTTTTGATAAAAAGAATCACCCAAAAAAAGTTTCTAGCCCGTTTCCACCACGCCAATCTGAGTTACGAGGTCATATGTGCTCAAAATTCAATATTTTTTATCCCCAAGGGGGAGAGGGGGGTTGGTCCAAATACTTTGAAATTTGTACACAAAACACTCGTCAACTAGGTGTACATGAGAGAATTTTTTCTAAATTTTTTTGCATGTTTCAAAAAATTGGAGGGGGTGGGGGTTGAAAATTTTTAAATTAAAAAAAAAAAATAGGAAGGAGCCACGACTGGAATTATATTTAAAAGTTTAGTCATAATACCCTCGAGTACAACATATATTTTTTGAGGTGCCCAGGGGGGAGGGGGGCATCATGTTCAAAAAAATTTTCAACTCATGAAAAACGTGCTTTTTGATTTTTTTTGCTGCGTTTTGACCTTCAAAGGTCAATATTTCGGTAAAAATTGAAATTTTGTGCAATGCATGTACTTAGAAACACAAGAATGACAGTTCTCAATTTGCAAATGTTTAACGGGTATTAAAAAACCACCAACGTTGAATTTTTATGCGATTTCATTTGAAAAATTAGCCCAGCACCCATCCCATAGCGTGGGGGGGGGGGGGTAAAAGGAGGTATGGCCTCTCTGGAAAAATGTCTTCGAGATAAAAAGATCGGAAAATATCAATATTGATAGTTGTTTAAGGATTTTTAATTCGTGAAAAAGTTAAAAATTATATCTGTATTTGGTAATTAGTTATAATTTTTACGTGTTGTTTTTATTCATTTTCTTTTAATAAACAATTTTGATGAACGTTCATTTTTTATATCTCCCCTTGAGATTTCATTTGCCCCCTTTCCAGAAATACTTTAGCTACGAGCCAGCCCGGCTAAGAATAAATTGTTATTTGTACAGCTTAATTATATTTTATTATCAATTATTGTAGAATATTGCTGTTTTTTTTGCCCAATGTGGATAATGTCACATACAATGGCGGGAAAACAAATTTCATAGAATTGTGCGTTCGCGTGGAGTTCACTTCTACGCGCAGCTCGTGGAAAAAATGAATACTCGCTCAGAGTTTGCATTATGTCAAACTCAATAACGTCGCAATGTATATCATATCCGTTCAAGTTTATTTTCATGTTGCTGAGTACGTTGCACAAAATTTCAATTTTTACCGGAATATTGGCTTTTGAGGGTCAGAACGTGGTAAAAAAAGCAATAAAAAACGAGTTTTCTGAGTTTTTAATTTTTTTGAACATGATGCACCCCCCTTTGGGCACCTCAAAAAAATATATGCTATACTCAAGCGTATACCTAAACTTGTAAAAATAATTCCAACCATTGCTCCGTTTCAATTTTTTTATAATTTCATAATTTTCACTCCCCCCCAAATTTTTTAAAATATTCAAAAAAAAAATTGAAAAAATGCTCACACATAAAATATGACAATTATTTTGTGTAAAAATTTCAAACTATTTGGACCAACCCCCTTGGACTTGGAAAATATTGAATTTTGAGCACATATGGCCTTGTAACTCAGATTCGGGTGGGGAGAACGGTCCAAAAATTTTTTTGGGGTGGTTTTATACCAAAACTAACATTTTAGTTGAGTTGCATCCCATCGGTTTTAGTGCGGATTTCACTATCTTGTCGTAGGAGAGCCTTAACAAAAAAATAAAAATAAAAATCGAAAATTCAAAAGCACATCACACTATAGTTTACATCGTAATTGTATAACTACAATTCACGTGATTAGTTTCATTTCAAACACGTGAAATGAAATACAAAAGCAAACCGAAAAAATAATTAAATAATGCTTCGCATGATTTCATATTTCATGACAAAAAAAAAATCGTTACTATGCCAAGGTAATATTATCATTATTAAAAAAAAAAATATTGACACCAGCTTATTGCAAAAAAAAGAGGAATAAATGTTTACACCAAAAAAAGAAATTAATAAATAAATTAAAAAAAAATTGGCATCAAACACGTATCTATTGGAGAACAATCAACAACCGAAACATTGATGTTGAAAGTACATATTAGTGTGGGAGGTGTAATGAACTTGGCTTTTGTTTATTTCATCATAAAAATAATAATGTCTTTTTACGTATAATGCTTAAAACTATACGTTCACGTGTAGGTCACGTCATTCGAAGATTTTAATTAGCTTTATTACTTCGTTCAAATAGGCGAACATCGTTCGCTCTATAATAATTATGAATCTAACTTGTACGATCGTTTATGGGAGAGAAAAATTCAACAATGACGTAAAAAATATTACTATTTCTACGCTGGAAATTTTTCAGCGAGTGGTAAGTTACAGTCATATCGGCGACAATTTGATCCCTAAAATAGTTTTAAGACGCCAAGATAGTCATATAATGCGGTGTATTTTTCTTTTTACATTTCCAAAATAAGATATACTTATATTTACCATGTTTTCACGGTCTATAACGTAATTTTTTCAATATACTTATATAAATAGAGAATAATCACGTATGCATACATGCGAATTATATAAAAAATGTAGTTTCATTTCGAATTCGATTTTTTATCAACGGTGCAAGTGTAGTAGATACTAGGTAGGTAGTTAAGTAGGTAACGTATATCGTCTAAAATCAATTAAATATGAAAATTAGGCCACGAAAAAAATAATTCTAAATAAATGATTATCAACTAGGGGCGGAGTTTCTTTCACTTGTCATTTATTATAAGTCTTTCTCACGCAATACGAACAGCTGCGTACGTATAATGATTATATCTATCTATATTCTGATTCTGATACGACCACGATTAAATTATATAAAAGGGAGAAATAAAATGCAAAAATGTCAACAGAAAAAAAAACAACGAAAAAAATGAAGATATTTAAAAATATTGCGAAGGAAAGAGAGGGGGGAGGAGAGTGAAACAAGTATCTGTCAATTTCACCAAAATGGGTCCACCGAAAGAACTGAGTAAGTCTATTTTTCTTAAATTTAGAGTTAAAGTATTTTTATAGTTGAAAACGGTATAATTTCGAAAAACCCCAAATTTGAGAAATACGTAACGATTGGAAATGATAAATGAGATTTTGAGATCTACACAGTGTGGTGAAGGTAGAAAATCATGTTAAATGTGAAACCTGATCAAGCGACGTTCACCTTACAGCTGTGTGAAAAAAATATCACTAAAAATATTTTTTGTTTTTTCTCCGACCATTTTAGCAAATTTATGAACGAACACCTAACCGAATTAAAAAATCAAACATAACATCTTGTAGAACAAGAAATTCAGTACAAAATGGTGTATTTGAACTTTGAAAAATTTCACCTCAAAGTTGAGGAAAGCTTGGAAAAGCTTAAATGTTGAAATTCAGGTGCTCTTACATTTTGCAACTAAAAATTTCCGAGAAAGAAATTTGTAGTGGAGGAAATTTCCAATCTGTTATAAGTGCTTAGTTTTTTTTATAGGATCCTTCGTTTGGGTTCAAGATCCGTTCGAAAATTGAGTATGGTTTGTGTAAGTATGTGCAAAAAAAATTATTTAGAATAAACTTCGTGTTGTGTGACACGTCAGAACTTTCGCACTTTTAACCAAACTACACAGTTTATGACATCAATGAGAGGCATTATCCCCAGGTCAGACAGGACTGGTCACTTGCCTACGCATTAATGTCGTAAATTGCATAATTTGCTTAGAAATGCAGAAAGGCTGAAGTGTACAGGCAGTAGTGGTGTTGACGGAGCTCGGTTAACTTGTTAAATAAAGGGGAGATTTTCCAAAAATCTGGTTATGGGTTATAACCAAAGCATAATTTTGTAATGATCAAGTTGACCAATTTTTTTTTAGATCTATTAAAAACTTCCGGTCATTTTTCACGTTCAATAACTTTCAATTTTTCGTGAAAATATTTAAGTTAAAATACACGAGTCACCCGACGGGGGGGGAGGAAGGATATCAACAATATCTCTTTTTGGGTCCTAGAAGACCTTTAAGATAATTTTTAGCCATGTCAAATATTTATTTTTATTTATTTTTTTTTAATTTTTCTTCCGAACATTAAAATCATTTACTCCGCTCGATACCGACCAAAATCGCTCTAATTCAGTCAATCAGCTCAATTTGACGGCGGATCGTATATACATGAGTGGAGTAGAACTTGAGTCAAAATTCAGTTATGCTCCAATCTGGGGGAGGGGGTGCTGAGGGGTCAAAAACGCAAAAATTTCCCTTTTTTAAGCCAACTGATAGAGAATCAAAAGTTGTATAACACATCCAAAACTAAATCTCCTAAATCATTTAGGAAGGGAGATATAGGGGGGGGGGTTCCCTTTTTATCCTTGAAAAAAGGCTGTTCCTCTCTTATCTTTCCACCAAATTGAGCTTGGAAGTTTAAATTTGGCATGTACATTCAGCTGGAGCTCTAAATGTGCCTTTTGGGGTACCGACGTTTTAGTTCCATTGCACCTCCTCACAGCCCCCAAAAAGATGTTTTTTGATCGGTTTTTCTCATTTTTCTCATTTTTTGAGTTTGTTCCTCACATAACTGCCCTCCAAACTGAGCTAGGAACTTGGTCGTAGGTATGCCTTTTAGGTGTCTCGATTTTGCAGCCAAATTCAATCCCCTCACAGCGCCTAAAAAGTGGGGTTTTGGTCGTTTTTTCTTATTTTTTGAGTTTGTTTCTCGCATAACTTCCTTCCAAATTAAGATAGGAACTTGAAATTAGATATGTACATTTAGTGGAGGCCCTGGATGTGCCTTTTGGGTGTCTCGACTTTTCAGCCAAATTCAATCCCTTCACTGTCTCAAATATGTAGTTTTTTCTTATTTTTTGAGTTTGTTCCTCACATAACTCTCCATCAAATTGAATGAGAAAGTTTCAAGTTCACACGTATGTTTGGTAAGAGTTCTAAAAGTGCCATTTGCGGGGTGTTCGACTTTTTAGCTCTAATGCGTTTCCTTACAACTCTGACAAAGTTGTTTTTTGCGCAGTTTTTGACACCTTCAGAAATTGTTTCTTACGTACCTCCTCTTTAAATTGAACTAGAAAACATTTTTAATTTTGATAAGGGAGGGGGAGGGTAGCTCTGCAAAATGTTTTCAATAAAATTTAATAACTGATAATTTGTATCGCTCCTGTCTAACTTGTATAAGGTTTTACAATTAGATAGACTGAATTTCTCGGCTACCCCTTCGACATTTTTTTTTGTAGGTAAAGGAAGTGGTATTAAGCCTACCCAAAATTTTGACCTATTTCTGCCGATGCATTCAGCTTAGTTTTAAATGAGCTGTGATGAAAAAGTCATTTTGCAGGTAAATTTTTTTAATAAAAAAACTGATCTGAAATTATAGGTAGTTGAACACAGTATCACTCGTTTAACCACCGAAATTAAGATCAAAACGTCACGAGTCAGGATAGTTACTCGATTTGAAAGCAAAAGCAAAATGACCTGATAAATTAATAAACATGAAAAAAATTTTTGAAGGAATCACAGGTCGAGGTAGTAGTCGTACATCACTTCTTTTTTTTCTAGATAATAACAAAAAGCTGATAACGATTATAAATTTTATAATTAAGTATTTTTAATCTCTAAAAGAAACTTTCACCATCAACAAAAAGTTCATTAACATATACAGACTCGGTAGATGATGTTTTTTTACAGGTACGTAGATGTATATTTTGTAAGAATGACGAAGCTTGGTTAAAATTAAAACTTCCACAAAATAATTTTTTCTGTGAAACAAGTATACTAAAGTATCTACTTTAGCGGGTTAGCAGTTTTGGGTTTTGTTAAAAATGCAAAGACTTTATAAAAAATGTACTTACAACCTAGTAATTCCTTCCAAATGAGAAACAAAGCGATGAAAATGGCAAAAGACAAGATTTTTTACTACATTATACAATGAGTAAAATTTTACAATGGGTTTAAATGTTGAATTTTCCATTTACTCGATCGTTAGTGACTAAATGATTGATTCGTTATTCTTATTTGAGAAAGTATCAAAATGATTAAAACAACTTTTCGGATGGATACAAAATTTCCATTCCCATTGACAAAAACGCCCAACTGAAAATCAAGAAAAATAATGGTCCGCTTTTTCAGATGAATTGAACACATGATCGTTCGTGGTATTCTCCTTGGAATAATAAAATTTGATCAACTGTCGTGGATGAAAGTTGTTTACAACAAGATTGGTAGCTGATTTAAATCACAGGCTTCACCACATGGCGTGTCGGGAGTGCCTGGTCACATCCTACTTTTACCGGAATTTTTTATCTCTTTATTCTTCAAAAATTCAAAGTAAATTTCGTATTTTTCAAAGAAAATATTTCAGTAATTTTTTTAATTTTCCAATTTTTATATTTTTTTAATTTTTCCTATTTCTTAAATTTTTTTATTTTTTAGTTTAAGTGTTTAATTTTTCTACTTTTTTATTTTTCTATTTTTTTATGATTCAATTTTTTTTTATTAGATATTCATGTCAACATTTTAACAATAAATGCAAAATTCATCATTTTTTTTTTGATTTTTCAAATTTTTTAATACATTTTTTCAGTGGTTTGAAAAGACTTGAGAAGAGAAGCCTGCTTACGTATGAAAAATTATTTTTTTATACAATTTGAAATTGTTTTGCATTACCCAAGTAATAATTACATTGTTGCTGCACTGCGGTTTGCCTTTGTACAAAGCAGGAAGTTTGAGGGTTTAAAACTTCTTCCACGGCTGAAAAAGTTGACTTTTCGAAAAAAATTGACTGACAAGATCAAAAATTTGTGTAGGTAAATTACACAATTTCCAAAAGTAGAGTTTTTGATAAATTAAATTTTCTAGCAAGCATCAAACATTTGAACTTAGCTCTAGGGTAGTCTATCAAAACAAAGTCACAATTACAAAAAAAAAGTTCAACTCCCCCCCAACTCACCCGGGGATACTCCTGCGCATGGGCTTTTTCATATAAACGTCTTGAATTGCGTATACAAAATGAACAAAACATGGAGGACGATAGCGAAAAAGGGCCTTAAGTTGTAATTAGCCCCTGGTACCACAAATTTTTAATCTGGGATAGATGACACATGTAAATTTTGGCATTTCTCATAAAAAAGGTGTGATGATGTCTCTGCTCATGGCATAACTTTTAGCACGCCCTATTCAAAACGTCTGGTGACGTCTATGATTTGAATGCTAACTTGATTTAAGAAAATACTACGATTTGCAATTTACTATGCAATAATCTACCTAGTTGTGGTTTGATAATACGACAAAGTGCTTTTGCAATAATCTTGCCGAAGCTCATTCAGGTGTGTGAGTGTGTTTTTTTTTAATTAAAATTTTACCATAAATTGGAAGGAAAATACATTAGTCACAAAAAAAACAACAACAACAAGAAAAAATGTAGGTAACTAAATGAACACTTGATATGTAAAATTTTAAAAGATAGTGCAAAAGACTCCGGGTTTTCTTATATTTCGAATTTTTTTAAAAGAAAAAAATAAAAATAAATATACCGACAGAGATTTAAAAATTTTGTATTTTTAATTTTTAATCTTAAAAAAATTCAAAATGAACGATTTTTTTTAAAACATGATTTTGTGCCCCTTGCAAAACAAAAAAAAAATTGTAAAAATTTTCTAATTAGCTTTACGTAGTTTATGGTGACAACTTGATTTCAAAATATTCACTAAAGATATGTTTTTGGTTTCAATTTTTGTATAAATTTTTTAATTTTCAACTCGTTTGGGAGCCTTAGGATACCAAATTTTTATCACATTTATTTGACGTTATTTCACAACTTATACTGCCCTCATCCTTCACTAGCTTTGAGAAAAAACTCAAAATTGAATGTCCTCTATGTGTATTCTCTACGCAATTCAGAACATATATAATAAAATGCGTTTTTGCGGCGAACCGGTTAGGCAATTCTATTAACTTACATATTGTTACCGTGTCTGTTCGAGTCAAGAATGGCTAAAAACAGCGCACTAATGTAAACGATTTTACTATCAAAGAACCGTATATTTTTTGAATCCGTGCTGAGTCGCACAACACAGCACATTACTCAGCATGGCGACATAATTGTTCTAGATGGAACAATTATACTTGTCAATTGAATTTTAAATTTATAGAGTTCCTTTGAAATAAAATATGATGAAAAATGTTGGCAAGTCAACTTTAGAGTCTTGACAAGCATAATATTCCATCACTAGCATTTGCTTCGCTATGATCAGTATGTAATGTGTTGTGTTGCACGAATTCAAAAATATGTGGCTCTGTAATAGTGAATTTTTGGTCATTCTTAACCTAAACGAACCACATAGCCGAGTAAAGTGATTATCGCGATTGGCGAAAATTTTTCGATTTGAAGTAAATTGAAAATTAATAAACAACGGATCCGTCAAACAACAATTTTTCGATTTTTCACTGGTTTGTGCTTCAAATTAATAATCGCAATTTATTTTATAAAATTAGTGTCATTTTAATATCGCGAAAAATAGTCCGACAATAAATTATAATAATGTACTAAATACCAATAAGCAGATCAACATAAATATTGTGTGCTAATTCTATGTATAGCTGAATATGTTAAAGATATGACGCATATTTTGGAAACAATGCTATTCGTTATCTTAACGCTTCTTGAGCAAATATTGTATCAAAATATCTAATTGAACGATTCACAATTTTATACCCACAAAACCTTTGTATGAATGTACTTCCAGGTGACAAGTTTCATGTCAAACGTAAAAAAAAAAGTTTAATAGTTATTGCGTTTATGCATACGAAATAATGAGGTAGGTAGGTAGGTAGGTAGGTACAGCTACTACGTATTATAGGCATGTTATCACGCAAGATCGTCAATAATATTAAACAATCGTCGTTTTCATTTTGAAAAACGTACACGTAGTCTATACCTATACTTACGAACTACATACATATTCATGTACATAACATGTATACCCAACCTACAAAGTACTATTAGGTACAAACATACGTTATGTGCAACGCACATGCATAAAAAATACTATCGACGTTGGAATCCTCCCCATATCGTTTTTCTCTTTTATACTCATTTTGTTATCGTGCACAGATAATCAAAGGGAAGAAATGGACTGAATTATCATTTCTTAAACTGGAATCTTAAAATATCAACACGAATTGCCCATAACCAAGGAAGGCAGCGGACTTTTTATTACGATAATTGAAAATTTTAAATTTCTTCTTCCTTGCTATCGAGTGCGAATTATCTTCTAATTATTCAGATACTTTGAGAGTATTCACTTAGATTGGGTAAAATTTTACTTTTTTTGCAAAAAATCTGCAAACGATAGCGATACAATAATTACAAAATGACTTCAAAATTATGCAGTAAAAATTTTAGCCCCAAATTTAATCAAGCAAAAATTACTCGAAACTTAAAAATGAAATTATTTTACTTATTCATAACCAAAGAGATCATTAACGGCAAGTTTTTACAATTAGTTCTTTTAGGAGTTTTCATAAAATGTCACTTTTGACATTTTTTCAAGATTTTTTGAAAAACTGCGGAGGAAATTATTTTTAAAAGCAGTCTACTGAAATGAATGGGCATCAACTTTAATCGATTCATCCTAATATTTCATCCTCAACAACTCATATCTGATTTTTCGGAGGTAGATATTTACAAGGCTTTATTTTTCGTGTGCGTTTTTCTCATAAACAAGCAGTTTTAATTAAAAAAATACGTAGAATTTTTTTCGCTAAATTCTCAGCACAGTGGACAAAGCAGGGATCCGGAGAAAGGGGTATTGTCTCTCCGGTTGCGGCTCTGGCTCCACAATTTTTGAATAAGTCCCTCTGGCTCCAGCACCTACTCGCAAAATAAAAAAAAAATGGCTCCGGCTACGGCTTCGGTCCCAAGATTTTCAGTTCAAATCTCTTCGGCTGCGAAAAAATCAATCAGAGGGGCCTTCCTCCCTTCACCCTCCGGCTTCGCTCCGGATCCCTATTCTCAACGTATAAGTGGAATACAAATTCTTTCACTTTCAGAAACACCCTTATCATCTTATTATAATTAATACTTTCGAAATCTCGTTCAAAAAGAAAAAAAACTCAGCGATCAGGAGGGAGGAGTTCCGGTTCCTCTGACTCCGGCTCCGGCTGAACAAAGTACATTTACGTTTGTTTACTAAAGGTTGAGTTTCGCAGTTTTCCACGTTTTCAGGGATTCTCAAAAAATATTCGAACATACAAAAATACAGCATCGAACATAATTCAGTTCACTTCACTATTTACCTCTTTTTTCACAAAAAAAAAAGAAACTGAAAAAAAAAATAGTAGAATTAAGTTTTAAAAAGACTATAACAGGCTACGTATAGCCATTTGCCCGTGGGTTTCAAAATTAAAATTTTCAAATGTACTCTTTAGGCACTGGTAAAAAAAGATGGTTTTTTAAATGGTATTTGCGATTTTTTATCTTGTCACGGGGTGTGGGGCAATGAAAAATGTAGTACTTTACACCTTCACGAGATTTCAATCGATTTTTTTCAAACGTAGTATGGAAGTAAAGGTACCTAAGGGGAGTACTGTAGCATTTTTTCAGTTTTTTCAGACCCTAAATATGACTTTGAAAACTTTGAGTGGCTTGTAAGATGCCTCTTTTTGAGCTGGCCAGTTGAAAAAGTTTTCTAGTTTTGGGAATTTTTTATAAGTTTTTTGGAACGGTGATCTCCCTCTACTGCTACCAAAACGATATTTTTCCTTCATTAGGCATCAGTTTCTCAGGAAATAAGAAAATGGCTACCACCCCAAAAAATTTGAAAACATTCTGGGGAAAGTTAAACTACTCCTAATTTTTGAAAATGCTACAGTTACATGAATTGTTAAGTGCACAACATGTTATAAATCGTGAAACAGAAGATTTATTTCAGGGGAATAGTTGAAAACCTTTGAAGGACGCCTGGTGGGTTCATGTTTAATTTTAATTTCCCAGCTCACTCATTGATGGAGGGGTAGTTGAGGAGAAACCTGCTCGAAAGATCACAAAAAACTAAAAATTTAGTAAGTGCGAAGGGGGAGGGGAGCTAATCGGTATATTAATATCTGATGTGCCTAAAAATAACCTCCTTGTTTTCTTCGACAATATCTCTGGGAAAATAAGATAAAAATCTGATCGAAGGAGGGGCGGGGAGTGAGGTTCAAATTTATTAATTAATTTTTCTTAAATTACCAACCAATTTTCTCAAATTTACCAACTATTTTTTTCAAAGTTTTTAATTTATTTCTTAAAAATTTTATAAGTAGCCGAAGTACTAAATTTTTTCACATTTTTAAAAGTAACTAATTTTTTTTTAACTAAAATTTTCTTATATCCAATCATTCAAATTTTAATGCGTCTATATCGTATTTGCGACAAAGACTGAACAATTTTTGGCAAATCTTCGACTGCTGAAGGCATCGTTACACCTCACTATCATTAAACTATTCTGGAATTTCATTGTTTTTCCAATTCCAACTAGTGACGGTTTAACATATTTTACAGCCAGAGGCACAATATTTTTTATCGTCATTTAAAAAAAAATAAGGAACGAAACGCCATGTTACAATTATTACTTGAGAAGAATTTTTAGAGCTTCTTCTAAAAATGAAAGATAGAACAAAGTCTGAACGAAGCGAGGGCAAAATTTTTCTGAAATATCAAGAGAATGGGGTTAAAAAAAGGGATTTTTAACGCATCTTTAAGTTCCAAGTGCTAAATTTTATTACATGTTGAGATGGAATTATTTCGCAAAAGGGTATGCTTCAAACTTGCTTTTTAAAAAAAATTTTGGGACGCCCAAAGTTCGAAAGTTTCCACGCTTGGGTGTGACTAGTCATATTTCCACTGTTTTCGATATCTAAATATCAAATCCACTGAGACTCCTCAGTAAAATCGTCACCAAATTCAACATTCTATTACTTTTCTTAATTTTCATTATTTTTTTCAATGACGATTTTTTCAAAAAACGCTATTAAACATCTTTTAATGTTAATTCACCAACAAATCGAATTAGCACGTTTTTTTGGAAAGAGTCAGAATTTGAAAGAAAAATAAATGGTAGTACTCAGTCAGAGTTGGATGAATCCAGCGAAACGCCCCAGCGAAAACCCAGAAGGCTCGAACACTTAGGTAGCTATCTGGTCACTCGGAACATACGAAGTTAGACGTGTTTTTCATCTTTTAAAATAAAAATTTTCTCAGATTTAATTATTGAGATAGTAAAAATGATCGTCAAATATCAGAATTTTTGCCCTCCTTTCACTGGGGTTGCATCATCTTTTTTTCACATTATTACTGAGGTTAGATTTATGGCTAAATAGCTAAATTTTGCCGAGCTGTTCTAAAAAGCTATTCGAACCCTGGTAGTACCATAATGCTGCAATTGTCGCCTCGGAGGAATTTTGTAAAATTTTGTTTACAAACAAAAAAATATCTAATACAGCCCGAACGTATCGAAGACGAAAAGTTTAAGAAATATCGAAAGCGAGCGGTGCAGAAAAGACGTTTTAGTTCATTTTTCAGTTCCACGTACCAATTTTTATTACGCGTTGAAATTAAATTATTTCGTAACACGTTTCCGAATTGATTTTTGAAAATTTTCTGGGAGAAGAAAGCTACAGCCCTGTAGCATCCCCTTCGAGTATGCCGATATGTTTATGTACGAAAAAATTTTTGATAAATATAACCTCCTTATTTCGTTATTTAAACGTACCCATACTTGAGAGCAAAGTATAAATACCATAGTGTTTTACTAATATGCTAGCAGAATATTTGAGAATGAATTCGTTTGCGGAAAAAATGTTTTATATTGCAATTTTTCTCAGAATTTGTAAAGCTAAGATTTCATTTGGCTTTAATTTTCGAACAATTGGTGAGATAAAATAAAACGATCGCGATGGTGTAAAAGAGGAAAAAACTTGGCTAACATTCAAAACCGCAACTTCAGCAAATGTTGAAAACTTTTGAAAGCAAATAAGTTATTGAAAGAAAAGTAGGTGAAGTAGAAATTATGTACAGTGTGAACTCTTTAGCTTTTATCCCATTAAATACTTCATATACGTTCTTTTGTGCATGAACATTTCAGATTATCCTTAACCTTCATACCCACTATCCACGACGTCATAATTTCCTCGAATTTTTTAAAAACTACAAATCAATTATTATCGGATGAATTTAAGCGACGACGCGACGTACTTGACTCATTTTTTATAATTTTAATTATAATAAAACAAGGTTATTCTTGTGTAAAATATCGCTTAAACACGCCGACGACACCAAAGAGTTTCACATTCAATGCATGATTTTCGAATTTCGAATGATGCTTAAAAAACTTTGACGCTATACATGAAACGCTTTAAATGAAAAATAATTTTTTATTTTATTCTCTTTTTTTTTCATTCGTTTTACCGTGTACGGTGTACGTATACGTAAACCACTTTGCATCATCAAGATAATCTAGTTATTAGTGTGACTGCTTTGAAAAGTGAAGAATAAATATACGTGCCTAATACTAAGTCTTTTATAATCAGTAAAATAATTTCATTAGATCAGCATTTTCCTTCCGTGAGAGATATTTTTAAAATTCTCTTAGACAATAGGCATATCACTGTCAGACAAAGAGTTATGAAATGACCTCATTATCTACTTTTCCTTCATATACCTATATACGAGTGTAATACGACTTTCATTTACCATTTGATTTTTCGCATATTCTTACATACCTACGCTGCTTATACATTACACGTGATATTTAAACCAACAAGATCGGTTGATGGTAAAAAATGGTAAAAAATCGAAGTGAAAATTTTTTACAAAAAAAAAAAAGGTTTATTGACCTGCACAAAATTTGTAATCGAATTAGGAAAATTTAATACGAAATTCGAAAACGTTGCACGCAAATAGATACCAATTCATCGCACGCATTTCTCATATTGATAATATTTTTCAATTCAGTATATTATTGTATTCGTCGGTAAAATTGGCAGAATTTTTTTGTCTTGTTGCAGGCGGAGACAAAATACAGAACTACCCTACAAACATTATACATACGAAATGTAAAGTAAAAAGGAGGTCATTATATTCGGGTTACAATCAATAAGCAGGGTAAAATCAACCACGTGGCTCTAATACTTGTCTGAGCAACTTTACTAACGATATCTATGGTCGGAGAACCTTACTAATGAAACACTCTCGTTGAATATATTCGTTACTTTCGATGTAAGATTTTTTACATTATTTATAAAATTAGCGAATGGCGGCTACCTCGTGTGACCGGATTCAATTTCATTCTTCAATAAAAATGATGACTGTCTTTTTTTTTTTTTTTTTTAATGAACACGCTAATGCGACGTACGTTATCATTAAAATGTCACTGGGAAAAATCGAAATTATTTTCCATTAAAAAGATGACCTACATCGAAACACGTATCAAAAGCATCTTATTCCAGGGTACCTGCAGTAATAACTGACGAGATGAAGAAAAAGTAAGCTAAACGTATTATTGTTTTAAAATTCAAAATGTAGCACTTATTTACTTTAAGAAGAAGTCTGTACATAAAAAACCAATAGGTAAAATTAATACCACGAGGAAAGTTTAATAAAGCTAATGTTATATATTTTAAAATGAAAAACTTTCGTTCGTCAGACTCGTTGATAATGTGCATGCGTTCCATAAAAATGTATTTTGTATTTCTAGTTATGATGAAATCAAATGAAAAATGGTCACAGCAGAAATTATACCGGATAGGTAATTATGAAAAAATCATCGACACGTTGCAGTTGACCAATGAAGGCATTTCCAATATAGTCCAGTCAGAATAGCATTAAATAACGGAAAAATTTATAGATAAAATGTTTTCCGTACAACTGTCGATCACCGCCCCTCGCCCCCTTAACAATACATCCAAAATCGGACAAAATCGGACTAGTGCTTTTACTCCAATCTTCTCGTTTGAGCCCCATAAACAGGATTTTTAACCAATAACCTTGCCTAACTTTGTTCCTAAACGTGATAGAGAAAAAAAGTCTGATCAAAAAATGTAACTGATCAAATTTTCAATAAAAAAGATAATTTCATATTTTTTTCGGAAATCGATTGAAACACTTTAAAATTAATTTAAAAAGGGTACATTATGTGCTAACGTGGTGTTCCGGGTGGGTCTATCGTGTCGCGAGAACCAGCCGACAACGTTCGTAGACACTCGGGCTCAATTTTCTTTCATCATACCTAAACAGGGAATGAGCCGAATTTTGCTTTTTTTGGAAATCTGTAAACGATACGGTCACAATAGTAACGAAATGACTTCAAAATAATATGGTAAACATTTCAGCAATCCAACTCAATTTTTTCAATTTGCAAAACTCACTCAAAGTTCAAAAATTTTCAAAAAATCGAAAAAAAATTGTTTTTAAAATTAGAAAAAAAAAAAAATGGAATCAGTACACATACATTTAAACTCAAAATAATTGTTGGTAGCAAGTTTTCATCATTACCTCTTTTTTTAAGAGACTTTCTTTCTCTATCGTGTTTAGGAATAAAATTAAGCAAATTTATAGGTAAAAAACCTATTTTTGAGGTACTAATGGGGGATATTGGAGAAGAAGCACCAGTCCGATTTTGTATATGTTGTTTAGGAGGCGGTGATCCACAATTCTGTGAAAAAATTTTATCCATTAATTTTTCCGTTGTTTTGTCATTTTTTGAGCTAATTTGACTGAACTAATAGATAAAATGGTTATAAGATGAAGCAATGTAGGTCAGCTAAATAATTTTAATGAAGGTATAAGGAGCAGCGAACTACGAATAACAAATTGTGATAATTTTTTCTGAAATAAACGTATAAATATTGCCGCGAGTTTAATTTTAATTACAAATAGAATGAAAAATTGATTACTCGTTAAATTTTGATCATTCTGTGAATTGTATTTGATATGAGCCAAAACGCATGGTTATGAAATACCTACTACTTACCAATCACACGGTGCAGAAAGAATTTTCAAGTAAATGTGATGCCCAGAGTAAGTAAAATATAATTTATTGGTATATTAGCATTAATACGCTACATACTCACATATTTAATATTCATATAGCACATTATGATGATTATGTCGTGCACAGGCGGAGATCGGAGAATGGAGGAGGAAAGCTTAATCCTCCCCAAATGTTTTCAAGAAAATTTGAAAAATGATAATTTGTACCATTAAAACTGGTGAAATGCAATTTTTCGAGGTCAAAAATGCCTTCATGCACAATGCACTTCGTATTTCGCAAGTTTTCGTCTTCTCTTCGCTCAGGCCATACAAAGTAAGTTTATCAACAATGAAACATGACTTTTTTTTGAAATGAAAGACAAGGGTTTAAACCTCTTCCCCTCAAAAATGTTGACGTGATATTCTGGTAAATTTTGAGCGGATTAGTTTCACAAGGGTAAAGCAATTCGATCTGGATGTCCTCCATTTACAATTAAACGTAACTTATCATACGAATTATGAGTTTATTCCCATAAGCTCGTCCTCATAGTAAAAAAAAACCTCAGCATATTTTACAAATACAATTACGAAAATAAAAACATTGTTCGATTACAATTTAAATTCACGTTCAATATATATCTACCTACATATACATACAAATGTACCACAATTACAGTTTCAAATATACATTAATCGTATTTAATGCGCATGCATTGAACAAATTTCCAAATTGCACATCTGATACGAAGAATTTCTGTTAAAATATTAAATATCCGATAATAGATATCCAAAGTGTCATAAATGCTTGCAACGTATCACTATTGCTCATCTGCCAGCAACGTTGCCAAATCTATTTCATAAATTTTTCATCATAAAATACTGAAATTCACGTTCTCACACTAATATAGACAATAAAATAATACACCCATAAGTATTTCGTGTTATAATCCATAAATTCTTAAGAAATTCGTTGATTTTTCATACAACTCAATGAAAAGAGTTCATTCGCTTTTTAAAAATAAATTATTAGCATGATTAACAAAAACGACGCGACAAATCCATAACACAGGAATTTCCAGAAAAATCAATCAGCTTGGTGATTCAGATAAGAATCACTAGTGCCATCTGTTTTTATACGGAAAAAAGTTGAGCTTTAGTAGTTCACATAGAGCGAGCTACTATGGCATGAAAACGTTTAAAATTAACTTGCCAAAAGCGCAAAGAACTTTTAAAAATATTTCTCGCTCAAGTTTTCAGCACAGAATGTTTTCTTCAGTTTTCTAAAGATGGCGTTGCGTATTCGCGGATAATTTTATCACTGCTGTATTCGAAGGTCTGCATATGAAATACAACCAAGTGGGTACTTAACACCAACGTGTTGCGCTTGGTATTTGTAAGAATCGTCGTTTATAGAAAATATGCACTGTGCATATGATATCAAGCCATATGAAATATTAAGTGGTATATTAGGAAAATATGTAGACATAAAAGTTTTACTATTTGTTTTATAATGGGAATGACTTTTCATACGAAATAAAGTTATAAATAGAAATGAATAAGCCTAACAGACAAAACACGCAAACTTGAAAAAAAACGACAAAAAAAAACTTTTTTGAGGTTGTGAGTGGATGCAATGAGGCTGAAAAGTCAAAATTCCCAAAATGCAAATCTAGTACCCCTACTAAATCTATCTACATACCTAATTTCAACTTTCTAGCTCAATTTGGAGGGAAGCTATGCGAGGAACAAATTCAAAATATCAGAAAAATCGACCAAAAACTACATTTTTGGGCAAGACATGTGAGTCAGCCAAAAAGATGATTCCGACTTCGAGCTGACTCCCGGATTCATCATGGAAAGTTGACTCCTGACTGTACCTTGACTCCAGAGTCAAACTGCCATCACTGACTTCAAATTGTATTTGACTTTGGAGTCAAGTTGTCAAATTAACTACAACTCCAGATCAACTCCAGAGTCACCCTCACCCATTGATTCCGACTACACTTCGACTCTAGAGTAATTGAGGATTCGGAGTCAAAAGGAAGTAGTTTTGATTCCGACTCCTGGAGTGACTAACATGTCTCGAAGAAAACACATACAGTGAAAAATCATTTTTTTGGGCTTTCTAACTTGTAGTTCGCGTTGGCGCGTATTAAGATTGACGTTTCGACTGATTGACTTTCATAAATCCGAAGCCGAAATCGATATTTTGATAATGACCAAAAACCAAAAAAGCCTCATTAGTTGAAGTTAAAACCAGGGCCCCAGAATCAGCGAAAAAACTGACTCCGACCACAATTTGATTCCAGAGTCACTAAAAAATTTGACTCCGACTCTGACCATTAGACTCCGGAGTCATGATGAAATTTAATTTCGACTCGAACCATTGACTACAGAGTCATTCTTAAACCTTGACTCTTGACTCTGACTCCGGAGTCGTGATTTTACTGACCATTACATTTGATTCCTTGATTCTGTAATTGTCAAAGGATTCAGTTTACATGACTCTAAAATTTCACTACTGACTCCAGAGTCGTTGGTATACTGTCCTAAATTTTCATAGCCCGACTCCTGGTCTCTGATCTACTTAATGTCAGTTGAAGTAGGCAGTTTGGTAAGTGTGCATAAAAATTTCAAATTCAAGGACTGCAGTCAGCCAAAAACCTGACTCCATACGGACTCCGACTCCATCTTGACTCCAGAATGCTGGAGTCATAATAAAATTTGATTCGGACTCCGAGCATTTGACTCTGGAGTTAATTGAAGGACCCTGCCATGACTCCGGAGTCATTCTCAAACCTTGACTCTTGACTCCATTCTGACTCTGGAGTCAGAATTTTACAGACCTGAATTTTGATACTTCAACTCCGTAGTCGTAATTTTACTGACCATTAAATTTGATAGCTCGACTCCCGAGTTGACAAAGGATTCAGTTTTCATCACTCCAAGATTTCACTACTGACTCAAGAATCATTCTCAGACCTCTACTCTTGACTACATCTGACTCTGGAGTCATAATTCTACTGACCTGAATTTTGATACCCCAACTCCACAGTAAGGTCCGAGTTGCAGTCATTTTGGAATTGTGTTGACTCTGACTTCAGAGTCACTCCAGGTCCCTGGTCAAAACTGATTCCCATTGTGGAGTCAATGGCTCTGACAACTCCGACCCCAAATTGATTTCGGAGCCGAGGCTGAAAAGCAGTACCCCAAAAGACACATCTAGGACCCCTACTATATCTACATACCAAATTTCAATTTCCTAGCTTAATTCGGACGGAAATTATGCGAGAAAAAAACTCACAAATTAAGAAAACCTACCACATTTTTGGGTCTGTGAGGGGGTGTTATTAGTTTGAAAAGTGGAGACTCCTAAAAGGCATATTTATGGCTTTTAATAAGTCTACGTACCAAATTTTAACTTTCTAACTCAATCTGGAGGAATGGTAGGGGAGGAACAGCTCTTTTTCAACATCAAAAATAGGAAAAGCCTTCATATCTCTCTTTCTAATTGACTTAAGTTGCTGATTTTCAGATATGTTACACAACTTCAAATTATATATCGATCGGTTTAAAAGAGTATATTTCTTTTAGTCTTTGGAGGAAAAAGATACATAAACTTATAGCCTCGCTCTCATCGGCAATATAACATAAAAAATTAGGCTAGAAAAGGGGCTTGGACAGGACTTTGGCTCGACGTAACCAGGTATGTATTTTTTCCTCTTAATTTCAAGAATAATAGCAATATAATGACGCAGAAAATCAGACTAAAAACAATACTATACTCAAAGTTGCAATTACGAATATTTTAATTGAAAATACTCCCTACTTCATATTTTTAATTCCTCTCTAGCTTCTATTGTATTAGGAAAGGGAAAAAATGTTTATCAGAATTAAAAGAAAAACACACCCATAATTTTTCGTAGCTTTACGAATTTGTTCTCTTTAGAAGCCTTTTTTTACTCGTTTAGTTGTCCGTACAGAATTTCTATTCATGTTCACGACAAGCCTAAGAGGAAATTTTTGGAAAGTGAACAATCAGTTCATCGGTATAAATAGTTATTGTAAAATTTTCTCCTGCTGTCTATAAATAAATGTCTACTTATTAGATATGCATAACAGATACAGTTGTAGATTTCGCATGTTACGAACACTTCAAATCCCGTACCTACTTTTAATAGTATGACGATAATTCATCCCGCAATCAACGAGTATAAAAGAAAGAAAAAAACTGGGCTATGAACCGAAAATGTACATTTATATAATGACCGAATGAATTACCTATATAAAACCGGGGGGAATAAGCTAAATAAATCAAACGTCGAGAAGCGATTTATCTGATGATATTGGCAACATAATGATGTGATAAAACAAAAAACATCAGGATATTTGAAAGTCGTTGGCAATTACATTTGATGAATTTAAAATTACTTTCAATCTCGCGCAGACAAATTATCCCTTGTTTTCACATTTTCCAACTGTCGAAGCGATGTCATTCGATAGGCTACATCGTATAATTAAAATGTAATCAACGTGAAAACTCTTTCAATGCTCTTGGAAATCTACTCGACGTCATAGCTTTTAAACTACATAGGTTTGAAACCACCGACAGAATCCGCTTTTAAGTATGATAATTATGAAAATTAATGTGCGCTTTCTGCGTTGTAATTTCGCATTTGTATACGACTATTTTTCATGCTGCGACCACAGTATTAGTGGTTTGTTTTATATGTATAAGCGCCAAGGTATAAAATGGAACTAGACCCACTTGAGACATTCTGGAATAATGAATACGTAGTTCACCTTTTCCATTCGATTTTATTAGTATCGCCATTCGCTAAAAAGTTTTTAATACTGCGGGTAAAAGAGAACTACACACAATTACGCAAATTGGTAGCAAGACGGATATGCACCTAATATTAGGTAAGTTTGAATGAAATTTATACCTAAATACGTGTAGATTGTTATACGTAGGTCTAATACACAAACTCCAACAAAAGCAAATAGCCATAAAAAAAAACATGAAAAAAGAGGACAAATTAGGCATGTAAGTATACCTACGTAGCTTATAATACGTTAGGAACTTTTCTAAGTTTGTTACATCTTTTTTTTTGCGCCGAAGCGTGACAAATCCTATAAAGACCTCTAGTGAGGTAATCAAACTTCGAATTTGGCAGCTTATTTTCAGGTAATCTGGTGCAAAGTGATTGGTACCGATGAGAGTAAAGAAATTAAATTTGTTGAATTGTCGCAAAAAGCCATGTTGAATTGTTATTTTGAGATTTCCAGAAAAATTTGAGAAAAAACTGTAAGCATGTCGTTTGTACCATTTTAAAAATACTCGGAGTTCAAACGAAAGTTAATACAATTTTAGATTTGGATACAGTCGGAGGCTACTGAAAGAATTAATTTGACGAGCATATTGTCTAGTCTGAAAATGTAAAGTGCTAAGAGAATTTTAATAGGAAGAGTAAATAACCACAACCTGAAAATCTGGGAATTTGTGAAAAAAAATTCATGGAACTGATGGTATCTTTCCAAAACAATCGATAACAAGTATATTGAAAAATGTTTATGTTAAGAGTTTTTAATTTTAGTTTCAATTTTTAACGAAAGTTGGAGAGGTATATGTGGTGAAAAAAAACATTTGCAAAATGGTTGAAAATTAAATTGGTAAAAATATGAGATTTTTAACTTGAATATTAATATCTTCTTGTTCATAAGGGGAGGGGATAATACCCCCTGACACATGCATTTGCTTTCTCCCTGTTTGGAAAAATGAATCAAAATCCCGTTTTAAATCACTTGAAGAATTTGAGCTAAAGCTTGAGGGTTGGGGTCATTTTTTGAAAGTGTGACGTTTTTGATGTCATGTTATATTGAAAGATGATTATTAATGATTTTTGCACTTTATGTTCAAATGTTGACATGGATATGTCTTTGCACTTTATGTTTAAAAGTCCAAGTTGAATAAAGATGGAAAAAAAATAAAAACATAAAAGAATATAAAAATTAAAAAAAATTAAAAAATAAGGAAATAAAACAATTGAAACATTAAAAACAAAAAATAATAAAAATTAAACAGATTTTAAACATGAAAAAATAAAAAAACTTGATGATTTTTGCACTCACAGTTAAAATGTTAACATGAATGTCTAATTAAAAAAATTTAAAAAAATAAAGAAAAAAAATAACAAAAATTGAATAATAAAAAAGTTGAAAAAATTAAAACAGAAAAAATTGATGACTTTTGTACTTTATGCTAAAATGTGGATATGGATTTCTCATTGAAAAAATTGAAAAATAGATAAAATTAAAAAATAAAGAAGTAGAAAAATTAAAAAATCAAAAATTCAAAAAATTCACTAAACAATTGAAACAATTGAAAAATAAAATTTGAAATAAATAAAAAAAGTTTTGGATTTTTGATTTGAAGTATTTATTAAAAACTCGTGATGATGGATGGTTGTATAATCTTTATTTTGCTACGAAGTAATGAAATAAAATCTCAAAGTTGAGTGAAGAGAAAAGTAAATGTTTTTGATCAAAAACTCACCAATAAAGGATGTGTTACGTATACATACCCATAATCTAGAATTTTTCTCTGAAAGCCGTGTATTTTTAATATCATAAAATATAAGTAAATATTCAATCGACCCAGCAAATTTATTTTTAACCAATTTTGTAAATTTTGAGGACTGCAGTCAAATTTTGATTTTTTTTTAGAATTTTCAAACATGCATCAAACTAGCTCTAGTTCATTTCGACAATTCAAAATTGAGTTATAGCAAACTGTAGAAACATCAAATCTAGTGATCAAGTTTTTCAGAGAGTTTGAGCGGGTGAGTAGAAATATGCATTTTTCAATAATGTACAAGTACACAGGGCATATTCTAAGGAAATTTTTTAGCTACACATACATACTTCTATTGAGAAATTTTTAATCCGATTTTCTATGTAATATTGTCAATTAAAACCAAGCTACTATAGTCTATTGACCTATGGTGGATGAGAAGGGAATATCAACAAAAATAGTTTTGGAGTCTTAGAAGACTATTACGACCATTTTCGGTCAAATAAAATTTTTTTGCGTCGAAACTAAAAATCATTTTCACAGCTCAATACCGATCAAAATCGATCAAATTTAGGAAATAGACTCGAATTGGCGATAGTTTTGATATTTTAGAATGAATATGACCTCGGGTCAAAATTCAGTTGTGCTCAAATTTGGGGGATGGGGTGCTGAAAGGCTAGAATCGCAGAAATTGTTCTTTTTTAAAGCAATCGATAGATAATCCAAGTTGTGTACCATAGCCAAAAAATCAGCCTCCTAGATCAATTAGGAGAGGATATATAGGAGTTTTCCACCTTTTTGACCTTGGAAAAGCGCAATTTCTCCCTTATCATTGCTTCAAATTGAGCTAAGAAGTTTAAATTTGGTTGTTGACTTAGTAGGGTCTATTAATGTGCCTTGGGGCCCATTACGCCCCATACAGCCCAGAAATCCCCTCCAAATTGAGTTGAGAAGTTGAAATTTAGTATGTAGGTTTAGTATGGGTTCTAGATATCCTTTTGGGAGTCTCGACTTTTTCACTTTGTTGCAATCTCCCTACCCCCCCTCATCTTCGATTACGAAATTTCAATTTATATGAATATAATATTTCACGAAAATCAAGTTGAAAGAGCATAGCTCGCGATGCTTTTTCTTTTACTTTTTACTGCTCTCATGATACATAAACATGTACAAATTGACACACATTTACAATACATTGACAACCTCGCTCGGCTTAACGACAAAGAAGAACAACGCTCAAAACTGACATCTAAAACGAGGGAATAGGAGTGATATAAATACATACATTTTTGAGTAGGCGAATAGGGTGGAAGGCGTAGAGATGGTTGATTCTGATATAAGGAAACAAAAAGGAGAAAAAAAATTATTCGCTTAAATTTTTATATGTTATTAATTTGCGTGATTTTGTAAGATTTTTATTGATTCTTTTTTTGTCATTTGAACACAGCATGTGCGGAACTGCACGTTAAAATATACTTTGCAAGTACAATCAATTTGATAATTTCAATGAAAAGTGAAATTTTGACTAGAGGCTCTAGCATTGTTAAAAATGGTAAAAAATGAATTTGGGGAGTTGTTATTAATTAGGAATTGATTCCTCAGCACTTTACCTTTCACTGTTAGGCATTTAAAAGTTTTTATTTTTTTTGCCCAAGTAACCATATTTTTGTATTTTGAACCTCTTCTACCTATGTTGAAAGGTCCTAAATCAATTTCGACGATTTAAATTTCAGATATGGAAGGTTTATCTTTAATTTTGTTTTTTAATACGCTAAACTACAATTTTAAATAATCAAAAAATTTAAGTCCGACTAAAGAAAATCTATACATTGGAAATTATGTTAACGAAGATTTCATACTGATAAATTTTAAGCATCTGCCTTTACTAGAAAAGATTCGATTAAAAATGAATCGGCGAAAAGTTTAATTAGCTAAATTAATGCTGAACTTTAATTCAAACGTACAATTTTTCAACATTTTTACTTCGTTTGTTAGAATCGGGCTTTGGTTTCCGCAATCATTGACTGCCTACTCTTCTTCATTTTTAATTAGTTTTTTTTCAATTTAAATTGCCGCCGTCGCGTGTATATTAACATAGGTACGTAGTTGATTTTTTTTTTTTAGCAAAAATATCCAGTATTATCTACCATCAAACAGAAATCATTATTAGAAAGTTCAACGATGTTTTTTAATTAATAAAGGGTGAGGAGGAATAGACGTGAATTATTAGAAACATTCTGCTCCGCACAAAAATTAAACAAAACTCCGCAGCAGAAAATAAATTGACGACTTCGAGTTGAAGCGTGCTCTATCACAGAATAAAATTTAATTTAACTTCTAACCTGTTGACAAAATTCAAAAAATTAATCCAAGTAGAGAAAATGAAGCTGTGCTTTCATCCAACCATCCTTTTGTTTAATTTTCCCTTCGTCTATCTGTGGACTATTACGGGAAAAAAAATAAACTGTACTTGTGCGTTGCTTTCCGAACTGTGAAAATTATTTTTAAAAGGGGGATTACGATTAATTAATGTTTAGCTAGGTGTTACATCGCATAATACCCCCCAGCAACACTATTCAAAATCTTTCGTTATCTTCAACAAGATACAGGATATACAGCGATAAACAGCGCCCCTTCTCCGATTCAAAACATAATAAATGTTGAAGCTGGGTTTAAACACTCGGCAGCTCATCAAGCATTATTTTTCGCTCTAAATTGCTCGTAAAATTGATTCCATGGTACCTATCAAGTCGAAATTCTTGCTACAGGACGTGGATGTGTTCACGTTAAACTTTCCTAGCGTAAAATTTATTCTGGTGCTGTTTCGATGAGGTTTACTTTATTTTTTTTTCCTGTTAAAAAATGTTGCGATGGTGAAATCACATATTGTCGGGGTGTTTCCGCCTATTGATTTACTTCTTTTTGATATTGATCAACAAAAAAATGCGAACGCCAAAACGAACAAATTTAACACATTTTTACCATAATATGGCATTTTCAACAGTTTGCTTTTGTTATATAAGTTTATCGTCCATAAAATAAAAAGGACTGGAATTGATGTCCGTAGAAAAAATACACGCCATAATTACGAGAGAAAAAAAGGGCATGTACAGGTAAAGAGGTCAAATCTGCCCTCGAAAGCTTTTTGAATGATTCCGAAGCCAAAAAGTGGACCCTATAGAGAAAAATGTTTACCAAGATTTTAGACTTCCATCGCGCCTATTTTCGGAGATGTAGGCAAATACGTGCTCTTCAGTTAATTTTTTATTTCTCGTCACACAATAAAGGTAGAAAATTGAAATTTTTTTGTGATTTTATGCTAAGGGAAGGTATAAATTGGATTTTTTTCGATTTGTTCCAATGATTTCTCTTTATGTTACACGCGTTTAAAATGCATCAATAACGAAATAACGAAATTTTACTAGAAAATGTGTTTTTTTATGGAACAATACATCGTACAAATTTCAGAATCCTAGAAGTGGTGGAAGATAGTCAAAAAAATTAAAAAGTGCCCAGTTATCGCACAAAAAACGCTAAATAATTCAGTAACATGCGATTCTACTCCACGGTGATGCGTGGAAAAAACTACTTACCTTACGTGCTTGGAACCACGTTTGAGTGATTTTTGATACACGCCTCATACTTTTTCAGCATATTTTTTTTTTTTTAGAAGATCAAATGCGGTAATTTGCCAGCAAATTATTGATTGGAGGAAATGTTTTTACATTTTTACTAACTACTTTGTCCATAAGTAACGACCAAACAATTTCGAAAAAATATATTATGTTTCATTTCCATAAGTGATATGTACCTTATTCGTGCAATGTGAAGTTAGCCTTCCTCCCTCTTCTTCCCCTAAATTACCTGTCAGTATAAAAAATTTCAAATCGACTTAGGGTTACTTACTAGCAGTAGTTGATAATTTTTTTTTATCAAGCTTGCCAGTAGTAAACCACACAAAAAATGTTTAAAATGGTATATATCATTTCCATGTATCTATTTCACAAAATTTTTGAATAATTAAAATTTCTAACTTTAATGCTTGGCTAAAATTTTTAACAAAACCTCCATTTATTAAAATTTGACATAAAAAATTATCAGTCAAGGGCTGAGCTCAACATTGTCGGTGTTTTATTCTAAATTAGATGGGCTATTCAAAATATCATTAATGATTTCAATCGATATTATGGTAATCTCACAAATCAAATCCAAAGATAAAGTTATCAATTATTGGAAAATTACCATGACGGCTTTACAAATTCATAAACCAGGCCTGTGTAAAAGGACGTGAAGGAGTATGACGGTTGGACACCAACGCCACCATCATCACCACCCCCTCCATCCTAATGGCAAAAAAACTGAACAATTTTATAAAATGGGATTATCAACCCCAAAAAATGGTGTAAATCACTCAAATATTTCAAAAGATGCCAAAAAGAGTGATTTTATTGATGCTTAAAAATATTTGTTCCGAAATTTTCACCCATATAAATTTTTAGTATTTTTGACCATCAAAATTTTAAACCTAACTCTGAAGTATTCTACGAAAATAGTAGCACAATACGATGCTTTTTCAGCCTGATTTTCGTGAGATATAATCGTGAGAAGTGATGCTTTTTTCCTAATCAGTATCAAGGGTAGAATGGATTCAATGAGGTTAAAGGGTCTAAACCCTCAAAAGGCACATCTATGGTCCGTACTGAATATACAGACCAAATTTCAACTTCCTAGCTCAATTTTGGTGGGAAGATAGGAGGGAAACATCCCTTTTTTTTAGGTAAAAAAGGGGTAAAACCCTCATATCTCCTCTCTCCATTGACCTAGAAGGTTGAGTTTTGGATACGTTACACAACTTTGGATTCTCTAGCATTTCTATCCCCGAAATTGGGGCATAAGTGAATTTTGACTCAAGACCATTCCTACTCATGTATACCTAATCCGCCACTAAGCTGAGCTGATTGACCGAATCAAAGCGATTTTGGTCAGTATCGAGCAGAGTAAATGATTTTAGTGTTTGGAGAAAAAAATTAATTAAATTAAATAAAAATAAATATCTGACATGATCAAAAACGGTCCTAATGGTGTTCTAGGATCCCATAACGGATTTTGTTGATATTCCCCCCTCATCCGCGCCGCAGGTCGATAGACTATAATAGACTGTAATTTTGGGTAAACATTTTTTCTCTATAGGGTCCACCTTTTGGCTTTGAGATCGTTCAAAAAGTTTTTGGACGCAGATTCAATCTATTCACTCGTACCTAACCTTTACAAGAAACATAGAATTTGAATTGCCATTGTCTCCCAATTACTTGGAAATTTACATATACATAATTTCCAATAGACTGGTACTATACGATAATGAAATTGGTAATGAGACGGAATTCTACCACTAGAATGATCAGAACATCTCAGAACATCGTGTTATTTCTTGGTTTTTTCATGAGATAACAAATCTGTCTTTACATTCTTCCTACACATACAAAGATACATAGCTTACATGCTACAATGTCGTCATTTGATGAATAATGACCGAGAAAGTTTAACTAGATTTCTAAGAGTTTAAATAGAGACTAACAACTTGATATTCCATCAACATCCAGACAGCTAGCAAATTGTAGGTACATATAAATCCAAGTAATTATAAGGTACCTAGGTTACCTAGTTACTTTAGGCTGCATATCAAATGCATTTTTACGTGCCAAAAGAATTCCATTTTTAAATAATAAATAACTCACATGATATCTCCAAGTTTCACTCTGGTCTGTATAAGCGCGCATGTCTTGTGATCGGATGTAGTCACAGCTCTTCTCCTGCCACGATACCGAGGGCTGTAAGCCGGTGTTATGGTTGGCCCCGGTAGCACCTGAGCGCTTTCTTTGCGTTTTAAACTCATGTGTCGGCCTACCACGCCGCTAATCATTCTGCTGTAAAAAAAAAAATAAAACAATTTCAAAAATTGAAAAAATAAAAAAAAAAGACAGAAAATGTATGCAAATCTTATGTAAAGACTATGAAACTAAGAGTGAGAAAAAAAGAGTACGAGGTGCTCGTGTCGGGAAATTGAACCTTATAATATTTACAAGCTTATCTCAAAACAATAGGATTGATACGATAACAGCACGGCGTCAAAACTTGTATAATTAAATTGTATACACAGCATAGTATTGAAACTTGAAAGGTTGACAATCGGTCAGTTTAGATTACATTGTTTGTAAAACCCAATAAAAACTGAAGCTTGGTATAGATGATCACTCGTCGAAGGTTAAACTATCCGGCTAGCATAATATTTCACCAAGTATACCAACATAAATGCACTCTTTGGTTGGCGATCGATCAATCACCGTCTATATGTAGCAACTATCTCTTCTAACCCATTTCACTAATTAAGCGGTCGTTTCAGTCCCACCTCCTTTTTGTGTTCTCTAAACTTTCGCCTTTGAAAATCATCTCTTACGTGAGAACCCCTTCAAACTAGCAATTTAATTAAAATTTGCTTCACTGGGCCCTTTATCAAGCATATTTTCTTTGTTTCGTCAGATTTTACTTCTAAACACGGATAATTATTCTTTCTCGATAGTATTGTCGTTTCGCTCGTCTAAACGTCTTGATAAAAATTTTCATAGTCGAGAAAACGTAAATACCTATATAGGTACTTATACTTACTTGGTTATAATTCAGCTGTAAGTACTACTAAATGCTGATAAAATCATTTTTATTCGTCTCGGTAAATTTTTATCATCTAACGATACGCACTGATTCGAATTAAGGGACAATGCTGTACGATAGCTAGGTAGAGTAGCTAGAGGTACTAGGTACAGACTATCATATTTTATGTGCATTTTCGTTTCAATTTTTCATCATACCGAAATCGTTCAACTGAACTATATCTTGCGGTTTTTGAATCACTAAGTTTACAATAACGTTATTTCAAAATGCGAGATTTGATCTATATTTGTAAAGGTAAATTTTTTTTCTCCGAGTTCGTAACACCAAATAATTCAACATTTTTGAAAAGGCCTAAGCTCTCCATCTTCATTTTTTAAGGAAAAAAGTCTTGTCTTAGTATTGATGCTGACTTATAAGGGAATCTTCTCTCAACTGTTCGTCTCCGATTTGAAACTTGGCTAAATGGAAAGGTTATGTCAAAAACCCCCACGAATCAAATTTTCAACTGCTGAAGTTAATTTTTGGATTTTTGGCGAATTTTTTAAAATTTGTACTAATTGTGTAGCTGATGCATACAAGAAAAATTGAAATATTTCATAAAATATGATCTATTAAAGTTATAATGGAGAAAACTGGGTTACTACTTAATATTGACCTCGCGAATTGAGCTAAAAAATTGAATGGACCGACATTTATTCAACAAAAACTTATTTGCTGCCTAATCTAAAGCTCACGATTTAATACATCAAATTTTCCAAGCATTGTGAAGCTTCCACCAGAGAATTTATTAATTTTTCTCAATTTTATGAAAGTTGGTATCTAAAACATAAAAAAAATTTTATAACTAGATTTGAAGAAAAAAATGAACGAAATTGTAGAAGTAAGTATAAATAGTAAGTCTAAGCACCAACAAAACTCTGGTGTTCAAATCTTTTCATTTTTCTGAAGAAAATTCTCTGTTAAACGTACATACGAGCATAGTACCAAAGTTTGTCAACAAAAGGTAACCGCACTCAATTTATCTTCCGTCAGACAAGCTAACAAAACCATTTTACACAAGAAAAATAGGTACTACCTTCATTTCTTCGCTGAAAATCTCGTAATACGGAGAAACTGGTACTTTTAATTACTCACATATTTCAATGGAAAAAATAAACATTTTTCGCCTTAAACTTAGGCCTTAGCCATTTTCATGCCCTTCAGTAACTTTTACAGGCGTATTAAAAATTGAAAAAAAAAAAACATTTTCATTAAAAGCGGCATGAAAAAATGGTGAAAAATTAATAAGCAGGTATATTTAATTATAATCTTAGGAAATTGGAATAAATTAAAAAATTATTCGCTTATACCTAAAAAAAGTTTTAGAAAAAATTGATAATATTTCAAATATGAAACATGGATAAAATTCAAGTTTTATAAAAATTTAACGTTAATTTGAACGTAAAAATTTTAAAACACCAATGAAAAATTTTAAAAAAGACATTCACTCTTTTTTTAGTTTTTAGAAGCAAATTTCCCATTGAAGATGATGTCGAGACCATCAAAAGGCATATACATACTAAATTTCAACTTTCTAGCTCAATTTGAAGGGGAGTTATGCGAAGAACAAACTCAAAAAATAGGAAAAACCAACCGAATAACTACATTTCTAGGACTGTGAAGGAGTGCATTGAAGATGAGAAGTTAAGCCCCTCAAAAAGCGCTTCTAGGACCTTTACCAAGTGTACATACCAAATTTCAACTTCCTTGTTCAATTTGGAGGGGAGATCGAGGAAGAACAGCCCATTTTCAAAATCAAAAAGGAGGAAAACCCTCAGGAGGCTAATTTTTTTGTGTTGTACAACTTTGGATACCCTATCGATTGCCTCAAAAAGAAAAAATCTTGGCGATTTTGGCTCCTCAGCTTTCCCTCCCATGAATTTGAGCTTGACTGAATTTTTTTTTACCCGAGGTCGTTCCTATTCATATACATGTAATCTGCCACCAAACCGAGCATATTGATTGAGTTGGTGAGATTTTGGTCAGTATCAAGCAGAGGAAATGATTTTAATCTTTGAAGTAAATAAATAAATATAGGTCATTCCACGTCAAATTGTCCAGGTTTTGATCTCGGGGCCAGCGATTTTTTCCAAATTTTTCGTAGTGATAGACAGCGATAAAAAAACACTTAACGGTGCAAACTGGAGCTCTCTAGCTAGTTTTTAAAGGAAGAGATCGTTTGATCATTTTATTCGTGTGGTAAGCAATAGACGTCTTGCTTACAACGCGGGATAACCAACATTGATGGTGTAGGTACTGATGGGTGTTGGCAGGAACGAGAGAGGGGATGCGCCAAGTGGTGGAAACACGTTTGCGTAAGCATTTGTCGAATTGCTTACATTTGTACCAATAAACGGTTCGACACTACGCTAACTTAAGTTTGACCAATGCAACAACCAATTTTTCTATTATTTTTTATACGCCTAATGAAATCCCGAACACAAAATAAATCATGCTTACTGATATTGGTACTTCAGTTAATAATATATAATATTTAATTAAATTTTAACAGAAGCGAAATTGATTCTGTAGGTACCGGCAAGTATTGGTGGGAACGAGAGAGGGAATGCACCAAGTGGTGGATACAGGTTTGTGTAAAGATTTGTCGAATTGTTTATGTACTAATAAATGGTTCAACGCTACACTAAGATTGAGTTGAAATTTAAATTGAAAAATTTTCAATGTCACACCACTGATCGTAAGGCTCATGTAAAAATTTCAAATGCTCACATCTTCCTTTAGCAACTAGCTAGAGAGCTCCAGTTTGCACTGTTAGTGTTTTTACTATCACAGTCTACCACTATGAAAAATTTGATGGAATGATACATATCTGACACAGCCAAAAATGGTAGTAATAGTCTTCTAGGACCTCAAAATGGATTTTGTTGATGCCTCCCCCCCCCTAACCCGTCATAGGTTGGTAGACTGTAATAGCCTGGTTTTCATTGACGATATGACATAGAAAATCAGACTAATGGCAACTAATCACAAAACGTATTTTCATTTTTAAAAAAGAAGAGAAAAAATCATATTTTTTTTACGTGATGCATAAATAAATGTTATTTACTGAAAAAGAAAAATAAGTCATGGTAAAATTTAGAAATTGAAACTTATAGACGAACATTAGAACGGCCATACATCCGCTAAAAATGGAAGTAGACCTCTGCAACCAGCTTGGTAACAATGAAGAGGGCTTTTTACCGAAGGGGCTTCATAGTGGGTGAGTATTTATTACATTTTAAATGGGTCGAATTTTGTTTATTTGTGTTTCTGTTGAATTATAAGCAACATAACTTAGAAATGGTGTTTCGGTGTCTAAAAATAAAGCTATATTTTACTTCTTCCTTTCCCTTCGTTGCTTCGGATTTTACAGGTTAATAAAATTTATCGAGGGTCATTGAAAAATTACGAACTCGAACTTATTCTGAAATACATGTTATGGCTATCAACACTTAAACTGTGACTTGTTTCAGTTTCCGCGAGAGGAAAACAAAGAATAAAATTGGATCAACTAAGCACCACACCTATCAATCTATTCGTGATAAATATTGACACGATGAACTTGACGATTTCGGCGATAGAAATTTACATACAAATGTAATATCTCACGTGTGTGTTTACAATAAAATCAAACAAAAAGACCGTTTCTTATGATACATCTATCTATATGTACGGTGTGTATAGTGAAACTGGTGGTAGATAAATTTATGAATATGTACAACGAGTAACAATAAATTTATACCTATACGTGAATGTAGGCCTATTTGATTACGACGTTGCTTGTTGACGGTGCGGCGCGGCGGGGCAATAAAGTCAGTTCGTTTATTTACTCAACAAAGTGGGAATCTACAAACAAACGCGTGAATTTTTTTTATTTGTTTTCTTCCCTTTGGTGTTTTTGGATTTGTATTACAGATTGAAGAAACAAGGGCGGGTGTACACCTTTTATCCGTACAATTTCCAAAAGTTTTCCGCTTCTTTGCCTTTTTGTTTTTGCTGCTTACTAATTTCCTGTGTAACTTTTACTCCATTGTAACATAAGATAAAGTAATTATTTTCCGAGCGGTGAAAATTTTTTGAATGCGAGACAACGTATAAATCCTGCTTCAGGTACTTCGGAACAAGTTTACAAGAGCTATGAAATTTGTAATAAGCTCGATAGAGGTTTTTATGACATTGCGTTAAACTGACGTACCTTCCTACCTACCTACCTACCTACCTACCTACCTATCCAAAATCTAAATAAATACGAACGGCTGTGTTTTAAATATAACTTTGATTTTTTGCCGCTTCTACACTTGTAATTTTTCAAACGGCAAGTTTTCCAACTTTGAAAAATTATCGTTGGAAAATTCGTCGCGATTTTGCGAACATCTTTAAATTATATTTACAAAATAACGTCACCTATTTCCATAAATTTATTCGACGATTGATTAATTCGAGCAAATGTATTACGCGGAATTTTAATTTCTTATTCGAAAAAGGGATTCGCTACACCGAGCCGCGCTGTCGCGTCGTACACACGAAAATCTAATAATACGATACTTTCTGTACAGTGTAGTTTGTATACCTTAGAAACATGATTTGAAAATTCGTTTGCACGGCCGCCTTTAAATATTCAACAAACCTATAATTTTATCGCGCTTAGAGATAAATCAAATTCATCACCAACGTTGGCGTAACGTTCATACCAACACTTATACAACGGCTAATTTATTCAAGAGGTAAATGATTAAAATGTTTTTTGAACGGACATTATAAACCGTTGTCTAATTAGCAATAAATTATCTACGATAAGGTGTAAAAAAAATTTTTTGCCGTCGAATAAAGATCGACGACTGACAACCATAATCAATTTGCGAAAACAATTATTTTTCACAGGAGACGAATGCCACGCACAATAGGATCATAAATATAGGTAGGTAGATATTCGAGTAGGTAGGTATTCAAATGTACATCTATAATATACTTATCTAGAATACGGAAGTCGCTCATTTTACAGGATTCTGAATACCTAATATTAATCATAGAAATTTAAATCCAATTTTCAAGAGTTTCTTCTTCCGTAATATTATTATAAAACATAAAAGCAGGTAACGACGAATTATATGAGAAAAACTATCACGTTAAAATCTGATAATAACTGAAAATGAAAATTACACGACGAAGGCGAAAAACAAAACTGTGCTGAAAGTAAGAGATTATATTCAAGTAAGCGGATTCCTGACTTGCTGGTTTGAAAGAACATTATTAAGAAATCTTACCTAATCTTTCCGATTATTAACAATACTCCCTTAACAATAAAGCTAAATACTGTAAATAGACCCTAAGGGTAAAGGGGGGGATACCTAACACACAAGAAAGGGTAAGTTAAGTATCTAGCATCGCTGCCTGTTGAAACTATGTAATGTACGAACAGAAATTACTTTCAATGACATTTGATCAGTGTAGGTAGAGGTACCAACAAATTGAAGGAAAACGTTTTCTCTGGCTAGCTATAATGAGTAAAATAAAAAAATGATAGCTTTGCAAGCGATAATTTCACAGCTCAACTTTTATAAAATATTGCAGTTATATAAATACTTATATTCATGGAATTAAAAAAACATCGCTGATTAGCGAGATTAAGTTGATTTTGGATTGAATAGTTCAAACCCCAAAAAGGCACATTGCTCATTTTGGAGAGAGATGTAATCCGAACCCATTCGAATAAAGGGGAAAATAACCCAAGAAACTACTTCTTCGAGGGTGTGGTAAAGGTGTCCCTTATAGGATGCCTGAGGGAGGGGTACACTTAGGCCGTTTGTATAAAAATTCTAACATTCGCTAAAATCTTCCTATTGACATGGATACGCTGTAGAGCTGGGGATCATTTTTTGAAAAAGTGACATTTTTGATTTCGATTTTGCTCAAAAAATGTTTGTGAGTTTCCCTCAGTGGTCTAGTGAAGGAATCATCGTTATTTTGGTCCTAACCCTTCAGGGGGATGAGGGGTAGCCGTTGCAACTTTCGAGCATTCGCGATTTTACATCAAACAGCTCATTGGTCAGACTTAGAATAAATCTGTTTGTGCAATTTTAAGGGTAATCTAAAGGAGATTTGAAATCGATGGTCAGAAATTTGAAAGCTCAAAGTTGAACTTTTGAGATGAAAGTTTAATTTTCGTGATAAGTATAAAGGTTAAAAGTTACTATTTAAAAATCTGAAAAAGTTACCACACAAAGACCTTTTCTTGTTAGTTTCAACCAACTAATTTTCGAAATGGTATATCAACACTACTACGGGGTAGAGGGGTCTACAATTACGGTCAAAATTTTAAGAATTGGAAAAAATCAAAAGACATGTCGATTTTTACTAATTCAAAGATGCTGAGTTCGAATATCAGGTTATTTTTTTGATCCCATCCAGCCAAACCCACCAAATATGAGCCTTCAAAATTTAGCTGTTTAATGAAAGATCGCGTTTGCTCGAAAATTAAAATGGCCACTAACAATCGCCCTGAAGGGTTAGGACTGAAACGACGGTAATTCCTTCGCTAGACCACCGAGGGGAATTCACAAAAAAATTTTTAGTAAAATCGGAAGACTCCAGTTAGTCTTTGGATCGTTTTGATGTGGAATGAACCTGTTTTGTTTTTGATGTGGCGTTTTTGTTGTAACGTTTTTGATTTTTTATTTAAAGCTTTTGGTCAAAAACTTGCGATGAAAGATGATTATGATTGATTTTTGCACTCTATGTCAAAATTTTAACGAGGATATTTTTAATTTAAAAATGAGTCCACCAAGCTAATTTTTTTGTTCTTATTTTTGTTTTAATTTCTGTATTTTTGCATTCTCGTTTCATTTTCCTGTATACATTTCCTTCTTGAATTTACATTCTTTTTCCTTTCCTTTTTTTTATTAAAAAAATTTGTAAATTCACGAAAGTAAAATTTTCAATTACTTTATAGAAAATTCTAAAATTAACTGCCCCTTTTTAAATTAAAAAATTTATCCATTCACAAAATTGAAGTTTTCAATTACTTTATACAAACTTCTAAAAATAATTACTCTTCTTTGTTTACCCCAATAAAATAAAAAATTAAAATCCGTGTCAATTCACAAAATTAAAATTTTTAATTACTTCACAAAAGTTGTAGAATTGTTCCATTCTAAATTGTAAAATTTATGAATTCAAGAAATTAAGAATTTTCAATTATTTCATAATAAAATTCTAAAATGAATTACCTTCCTTTGTTTACCCCAATAAAATTACCAATTTGAAAATAAAAATGGATATGTTACATGTATCCATGATCCAAAATTTTTTCCTGAAAGGAAAAGTGTCTAAATTTTTTGTTTGTATGAGAACCATATTTACCTCAGATTTCGAAATTGGAACCATGAAAAATTTTCTTTTCTTCTATGAAAACTTAAATAATGCTCTTCTCGATGCTTGAAAAAATTTTTTTTTCAAAAATTTCGCCCTCGTTTCATTTGGGCATGTACGTATTGTATGTACGTATGTATAATGTCATGCCTTCATCACTTGGAGAAAATTTGAAATCCCATCCCCCCCAGGAAAATTCTTTCGAAAACCTAAAATTTAAGTCATGGCCTTTTTTGTGCACTTACAATTTTCAATTCTAGCAACGCGACGCCACTGAGTTGTGAGCGGGTGTAATGGAGCAGAAAAGTCGAAACCCATAAAGGGCCAATCAAAGGACATCTAATCGAATTTAAATGACAAGACAAATTCCAACCACTGAAATAAAACTGAAACTAAAATTGAAAATCGAAACTAAATCTGAAATTGTTTCAGTTTTACAGTCCTATTCAATGAGGGGAGGGGGTAATATGATGAAGCTACTTTTTCAATGTCAAAAAGGGCAAATTCTCCAACAACCCTCCTCCCCTATATTTTAATCCAAAGACTTATCAACTTACAGACACTCAACTAGTCGAATTTGGACGATTTTGTTCTAAGTCGAGTCATATAAATGATTTTTTAGTCTTTGAAAAAAAAAAAAATCAATAAACAGAAAACGCCAGTAAAATAAAAGAAATTTATATCTGACATACATAAAAATAGTTTTAATGATCTTCTAAGATTATTAAAGCGGTTTTTAAGGAGTAGCCTTGTTTTTTATTTTGACAATATGACATGATACAGAGAACCCAGTTAAAAATGTAGATAAATATAGATGTGATATTTAAAGCACGAAGTAGGTATAACGTTTGATATTTTATTTGGGGGTATAAAGTATATTAAAATGAGAGAACGTAAATTATTTTCAAAAATTTAATAGCTTTGAATTTTACAAGCATACCCAAGTAAGTATTCCTTTTATTTTCGTGATTTCAACTTTTGATTCGTAACGCATTAAAATTAATTAAAACTCAGTCAATCGAAAATTGAAAATTGAAATTTGCAAATTTGCGGGAGTAAAATGTCGACATTTGAAACGAAAGAGATTGTCAAATAAATATTATTAAAAAAATACGTATTAGTAAAAGAGACGAGCTTTAGTCCAATTAAAAAATAATCATTCAGCTTACGCATGTTCCATGTTGACAGCTTTTTCTCATTTCTGATGCCTATTTAATTAATTCACCTTAAATTACTGAAAATACTTAGTCGAAACAATTTAAACCTGTTTAATAAAAATGAGAGTAGTGAATAAATAATGCGCATTGTACACATACAGCGCTCATTTGTAAAATCAACAAACAAATCTCATTATTTACCTACCTTGCAGCAGAAACAACATCTTTTCATCGTAAGAAAAGTTCAACCGTGATCACATACTCGTATAAACATTTGTACTACAATCGAAACGTATTTACATTTACTAAAAGTACAAAAGTGAAGTTTTTTTTTACCATACTAACAAAAAAGAAGAAAAAGAAGAAGAAAACAAATGTAGCCAGAATATACTAGGGAAATTAGGGCATTTTGATTATTTTAATGCAGATATTGAAATTCGGCTAACAATAATTTATCAAACTTAACTAAATTCATCTTCAGAAAACTGAATCTAAGCTATGTACATACGAAATTAATAATAATAAACTTTTATAACTATGGCATTGTGATCCCTTCGGAATGAGCAAACTGCCGTTTAAAAAAATACCACAAAACGTAAAACTCTTATGATATCTATATACACGATGCATTATATAATGTAGGTCTAGGTACACCTACATACGAAAGCCTATTTCCAATTAATAAGCATAAAAACCAGAATAATTTAATCTGTGAGGCCGCTCATAATTTCATAAAGTTTACATTTAAACAAAGTCTCCCTTAAAAAGCACACTTTGTCGGCTTGCTCGCTGGTGTATACGCATTATGACGTATACAATTTAATGTAAATGCCAACCAAGCGAACGTAAACCTTTAAAGGGGTCCCTATCCCTGTTACTCAATCTTTTGAGCTTTAATTATCTCAACAATTTAATTTCCTTTGTCACCTTTTCAGATTAATAGATTGATAAATTATGGCGACATTTTATATAAACGTTTTGAACGGGCAGGGGCGCAGGAGGGTGTAAATAAATCGAGGGTTTACTTTAATTGGATTCCTTTTAGTAAAATTTTCACACGAAAATCGAATCTAATGTTTTTCTTAAGCCTCGTTTAAATTCGTCTTATCAAGCTAATTTTCTTTCCGATGTACGTAGACGTGCCATGCAGACGGGTTCCCATTTCATCATGATGATGTCATTTTACCAAATTCGCAGTACGTACGACGGAATTTAATCTCGGTAGAATCGATTTAATAATACTATACACAAAGCATATTAAGTGAATTTCGAACCATCCTAGTATCTGCCGTATTCGTGGTTAATTTTTTCATTCATCATTTCATTTGTAACTTGATAAACATACAATATACCTCCATTCCCACACTTCAGTATTTGTTCGAACAAAAATTAAGTATAAATATTCAACGTTTCAAAAATCCAGAAATGTTCAACATAGATTCCTGTATTATATATGTTTATAATAAAAATACAGCTATTTCAGCTTTTACGCCTTTTATATGTTGATTTTTTGCCTCGCTGAAGAATTAAAGATGCTATTGATATTTACAAGTTTAGTGTAAAAGATTATGTGGATTGAAAAAAGCATCGAAATTAATTAGTGGTAGGAGTGGAAAGTGATTTCGAAGTGCATAATTTAGTTCATCAAAGACCACATTTAAGAACCTTGCTAAATCTGCATGCCAGATTCATATTATACAAGGAATGAACCACAGCTCGCGTTCTCGCTTTGCTAGGGATACTCGCAATAAGGAAAGTCGACCAAAGAACTGATTTTTTGGCGATATGAGGGGTTGCAATAAGGCTGAAAATTCGGAACTTCAAAAGGCACATCTACGATCTATACACCTTGATGGGGAGATGTGGGAGGAACAGCTCTTTTCCAGATCAAAAAGGGGGAAACCCTGATATCTCCCTCCTAATTGACATAGAAAGCTGATTTTTGGATATGTTATGCAATTTGGGATCATCTATCGATTGTTTCAAAAAGGAACAATTTTGGTGTTTTTTGCTCCCTCAGCACTCCCTCCCCCAAATTTGGGTATAATTGAATTTTGGTCTTTATCGAGCAGAGTATCCAACATAGGTCGATAGAAAATTTCGAGCGAAAGGTGAGCAAGCGATGCTTTTTCAGCCTGATTTTCGTGACATATTATAATTATGAAAATTGAAAAAAAAAACACCACTTTGCGATGATTTTTCCTAATCAGCACTAGGGATAGGGAGGGTTCAATGAGGCTAAAAAGTCAAAACCCCCAAAAGGCACATCTAGGGTCCTTACCAACTGTATGTACCTAATTTCTAGTTGTTAGCACAATTCGGAGGGGAGTTATGAGAGAAACATACTTGAAGGGGGTGAAATGAGGTTGAAAAGTCGAGACCCCCCCTCCAAAAGGCACATCTACGGTTCCTACTAAATGTACATACCTAATTTCAACATCTTAGCTCAATTTGGTGGAGAGATAGGGGAGGAACAGCCTTTTTTCAAGGTCAAAAAGGGTGAAAAACCTTATATCTCCCCTCCGAATCGACCTAAGAGATAGTAAATAATTTTAATGTTCGGGTAAAAAAATAAAAAAATAAAAATAAATATCTGACATGGCCAAAAATTATCTTAACGGTCTTCAAGGACCTTAAAACGAATTTTGTTGGTATTCCCCCCTCCTCCTAACACCGTTGGTCGATAGACTGTAATAGTCTGGTTTTCATTGACAATATGACATAGAAAACCAAGCTAAAAACGATTAAAAACATTACCAGAGCTGTGAGCGGATGCAATGAAGATGAAAAATCGAAATCCCCAAAAGGGACATCTAGGCCCCTCACTTAATGTACATGCCAAATTTCAACTTTTTAGCACAGAGGAGTGATGTGAGTAACAAACTCAAAATATAAGAAAACCCGATCAGAAAACTATATTTTCGGAGCTATGAAGGTATGCAATGAAGATGAAAATTCGAAACCCTCAAAATGCACGTTCATAGTCTACATACCAAATTTCAACTTCCTAGCTCGATTTGGAGGGGAGATAGGATAGGAACAGCTCTTTTTCAGGGTCAAAAAGGAAGAAAACCCTGATATCTCCTCTTCTAATTAACCTAGGAAGTTGATCTTTGGATATGTTATACAACTTTGGATTGCCAATCGATTGGCTTAAAAATAAATAATTTGTACGGTATAAGTCCCTCAGCACCGCCTTCCCCAAATTTGTGTAAAACTGAATTTTGACTTGAGGTCAACTCCACTCCAGAGTATCAAATTGGCCATCAACAAAACGAATTTTGTTGATATTCCCACCTCATACACCATAGGTCGATCGACCGTAATAGCCTGGTTTTCATTGACAAAATGACATGGAAAATTGTGCAAAAAATTCAGCCAAACTTGTGGTCGTATTTCCTTTAATTTTCATGTTACGAAAACTGCGAATAGAATAAATAATGTCCTACGTGAACTTGCATCAATAGCTCCACCAATTTTTCAGCTATTTAAAAAATCAAGATCACACCGTTTTGCACTCGTCACTTTTTTCCATACTTGACAGTCAATTTTCATTTCAGTTTTTTTAAAAATAATATTTATTTATTTCTACAATCAATTTTATAAGATAAATAAATTAGTCATACTCGTATAACAAGTTTTTTTGATGACCCACGATAATCTGAATTTAAAGTAATAATGACTGGTTCAAAAATATACCTTACAAATTTTTGCTTTTGTTTTTTGATCTTCATCTCTCTCCGCTCCTAAACATGTGTTCTCTGAGCCAAAAATATCTCATGAAAATATTCAGGTCAAAAAACTAATTTCAAGTTGGGTGAAATCGAGGTTTTATATTACGTTTGAAATGAACCGATAGCGACGCAACTTTATCGCGTGACCGTAGTGGAATACCGGATTCGTTCGGACCAACGTGGTTACTTACGTTCATTTGTTCTTTGGGACAAAATCTGCCCAAAGAACAAGAAAAAAATAATATCGAAAAATAATACCTCAACTTTTAAAACATATATTTTTTATGCGAAACAAAATTATAATTCCAAAAAAGGTGTCCCATGGCGAACCACCCTATTGAACACCGTGTATACCTAGTCTCGTTGAAAATGGCATAAAAATTATGAAAAGGAAAACTGAAAATCAGTAATAAAAGTGAATCAAAACTCAAACGCTTGATACAAAATATTGTGCACGAATGATTGTAGGTTATATACTCGCGTAATAAATGTTGATGCGAATATTCATTTCATATAATTGAAGGAAAAAATAAAACGTGTACTTATTTCCTTATTTTTCTTTAACAATAGGTATATCTTCTTTCTATCTATAAAAGAGATTTGTAAAATCATTACAGGGAAAAAGATATTAGAAAAATAAGTATCTTATTTTGTAATTTTTATGCTAACATTTCCGCAAAAACTTATGTTTTCCTATTTATTTCTAATCATTTGGAAACCACACGGTTTGCGGCATGAATCTGGCGTAAAACAGCGACGAAACGTTACCGGAAATCTGTATACGTGATACGATTTTAAAGCTGCGCAGTTATGCTGAAAAAGCTCATCAAACCTATGAAAACTCGAATTTCCGCATCACAATTGGGATATTATACTACAAAAATAAGCTACGAATGATTATATGTATTCGTGTGTACTGGTATGAGCAGTTACAACTCAGTACGGGGAACAAATTCATCATAGATCACTGATACTCCCCATAAAAGATGTACCACTCGTAAATTGTCTTGGCGGGGGAAAAAAAATTTTATTTTTTCAGCTAAAAAATTATCCTTTAAAGTACGTTGTATGTACAATATTTAGGCTATAGCAAGTAAATATACTACAGTATGGGTACTTTATGATGATAAATTTTCAAGAAAATTCTTTACGTTGATAAAGTTGTCTCTTACAGTCAAGCTAAGCCTACTATTCTCTTAAAATTGTGTCCTTTTTTGTGACAACTAACCCGCGGTAAAATTCGTACACACCATAATTTCCTGCCATTAAACCAAACCGTTCTTAATAATTTCATCGCAAGTAATGGATGTTTCAAGTAAACATAATTTACCCAGCATGCCATTTAACAGAAAGTTACCGTTTTCTCAAAGCGATTCACTCAATGTTGTTTCAAGTATACCACTAAACCGAAAATACGGAAACAAGATTTTCACAGTTTTCGTAATTGAACATTAAAGAGCTTATATTACGACTATTTCTCAACGACTATGAAATAATCACAATTTTTTTTTGAACGAGACAACGAAAGATTATTTTTGTCAGCGCCGCTTTCATATATGTAGCTATATTGTAGTGTAGCTACACTACTTTTAATTACGAAATGTAATTTAGCCATTTATTTTCGTACTTCGTATTTACTTCTTCTCTTGCAAAAGAGTAATTAACGCCAATATGCCAATTTTAAAAGATTTATCGCCGATATTTTGAAATATTTTAGTAATTTTTCTTCGCGTATTTGTAAGGCTCGCCATTTGTGTAGTTTTAAAAAGACCATTCATCAAGTTTTTAAATCACTAAATAATTTACGAAAAAAAGTAAAAAATGCATTGGATGGAAAATTTTATTAGCTTTCAATTTTTACTAGAGATTTTGATGTAATCACCGTTCAATTCGATACAACGAATCCATCTCAAAAGCAACTTCCGGATGTCGGTTTAAAAAAATTCTTCATTTTGTTGATGGAAAAAAGATGTCACAGCTCACTTCAATTCATCGTCTGAGCGACAACTAGTCTTGGAAGCCAAGACAATCAAGGGCAATCATTATCTACAGCTTACAATGAACCACACAGACAACTTACATTGTCCAATAGTAGATACCATAAAGAAATTTACGAAGAATTCAAAAATTCCCTAAAAAATAATAGATATAAAAATTATTTTATCAAATCAGTTTTTAAAAAACGCAAAAATTATAGTATCAAAAACAGAGATAAAAATACACAGCCAAAACCAACCATTTGCTCTATTCCATGCATAGAAAAACGCCCCTAAAGCCGTAAAAAACCTACCACAAATAGTAAAATCAAATTCAAAAATTGCTATGAAGAACCAAAAAACAGTCGGTAAAAAATTGTTCAGTGAGGTTAAATCCAAAGATCCATGCAAGAAAAACAGCAATCTGACATACCAAGTTTATGACAGAGATTGCGATAAAATTTATGCAAGAGAAACCAAACAATACCTGCAAACCAGATTATGGAGACACGAAAATGATGTAAAAAACGAAAAAGATTCGACTACGTTAGCAGTACAAACCAAAATCCACAATTACAATTTCAATTTCTCAAAACCAAAAATACTCGATTTTGAAACCAAGACCAAAAGAAGGTAAATCTTGAAGAGCCTACACATCAAAAAGAACATTAAAAAACAGCATCGCTTCGCAATGCTTTTTCAGACTGATATTCGTAACATATTACAATCATGAGAATTGGAAACGCTATCTATACTAAATTTACATATCTAATTTCAAGTTCTGAGCTCAATTTGGAGGGGAGTTATGCGAGGAACCAACACAAAAAATACGAAAAAACAACCAAAAAAGCACTTTTTTGAGGCTGTGAAGAGGTGAAATGGGGCTGAAAAGTCAGGATTCCTAAAAGACACATCAATAGTCCCTACTGAAGGTACATATCAAATTTCAGCTTCCTAGCTCCATTTGAAGGAGAGCTATGCGAGGAACAAACTCAAAAAATAAAAAATGAAATAACCTGATCAAAAAACCATATTTCCGGGATAAAGATGGAGTGAAATAGGGCTGAAAAGTAGAACCCCCCCCCCCCCTCAAAAGGCAGACCTAGG